>JAHZNE010006413.1:0-65913 GCA_027744055.1 Callyntrura sp. NNG-2020
TAATTATTTGCTCTGGAACAATAAATGACACCCTTTGTAAAAATTCCATATCTATATATATTTTAGTCGGTGTGCGAACAATCTTTGGCTTCTTACCTCGGTAAGCTGACCTTTATTGAAAGGATTTTAAAAAGTCGAAAATTTTACATTTTCAATAACGTATACTACCGTCCCTGAGAATCCGGCCCGGAGAATGCTCTCCACGTTCTACCATTCTAGCTACTGCCCTGGTTCCGGCTTCTTACAAATTATCTTACTTGAAAAAGCTGAACACATTTGGAATGTGGCATTTATAGCATCTCCATGTGGCAGCAAGCAACGTTTTCATTACATTGCATTCTTACCAATCATTTACGACTGTTTTCAAATATCGACAATTTAAACTTTACTGTGTTTTACCATATGTAACACATATCATGCCATAAATATCAAAAGGTTGAAGCAAAATTACAAGAACGCCCACTTATACAATGTTCCTCCTCTGCTCTGCAGCATCCTCTGCAGCAGTGCAATGAAACGTGTGGCCACCAGCCCCCTCCAAATGAGTAGGCCACTGCCCTATTGACGGACTATTATAATTATAAGCTACTTGGTGGCCCACAAGAACACGATCTGTTGGTCTGTCCTGTCATTCCTAATTATTTAAAAACTCCGCTGACCGTCCTTTTTCTCTTACATGTGTTATATTAAATGCGTACGAATAATATTCCTGTTTAATGTCTTGAAAGCTTTATATTAATAAATTCTAATTATCGTAAAAGTCAGTTTCGTCCTAAGTAGTTGTGATTTTTTGTTGTAAAGAGGTGCAGTTCATTGATAAAATAAGTGCATGGTAGTTGGTAGTAATAGGTAAATGTAAAGTAGTATCATATGCAAATTTATGTAGAGAAGTTTGTTGTGCCCTTGAGACGTAGACGGCAGAGCAGTACCACATGCTACATAATGTAACAGGTAAAATGCAATGCATAAATCATATTTCCTTTTTACTGAACGGTTTTGCTGCCCGTCTTTTTACTTCGTCCATCCATCCAATCGCAATCTATGCAATTAATTCATATTTTATACTTAAGACTTGCCATCAGTCAAGGTTGCTGACTTGGTTGCATATCTGTACTTGGTAAACTGTCCGTACTTTCTGCCTCCACTCTTCACACTCGTTCATTACCAGTGCGCACCACACTGCAACTGTCGAAGTCCGTCTATTTACGTTCAAAATATACGGTGTGATTTTATTTTTCTGATGGAGTGATATCTATACTTGCATTTCGACAAGTTTTTATCTTTTAATCTTTATTTTTTGCTTCTCGATTAAGTAATTTTAGCCAAAGTTGGACAAAAATTAGTTTTAAAAGCTTTAATTTTTTTTTAGCTTCAGGATACTTAAATATTTTAGAACGATTTATACTTTTATCGGTGGCGCTGAAGTTGGATTAGAAAATCAACATTTTATTATAATCTATCCTGAATATTGTCGGTGAAAATGGTAAGTATTGTTCGTTAGATTTCAGTCTACCGCGGTTTCAAACCCTTCTCGTTATAAATAAAGAATTATTTAAATCTATTTTACAAGTGTGTTGGTTGGTTGGTTTCTGTCATATGGTTTACTGGAAGTCTATTCATTCGTTTATTGTAGCTACCATTACGACATTCAAACAAAATCAACGAAAACAGGAATACAGATGGTGTATTCATTCGAAAATCAGAAAGGCCGTCGCTAAGATTAAACAATTTGCCGTACTATGTACCTCCGGGAAAAGACGACTCCACCAACGCGTCACTTAGGTATTCAGGATGCCCACCTCTAGCCTCACAATTTCGGCAGCGGCCTTGTCCAGTTTATTTGCAAGAGAATAGACCCAAACCATTTCAAAACCGATTAAATGTTCCTTTCAATGGGATGCATGAAGGAGCAGTGTATCAAAAAGTTACATTGGGAAACATGGGCGGGAGCTTTTCTACTCCTATGCCATCTTCTCCTCGCAGTCCAGTCTTAGACCAGGTAGTAAAATAGGACAGTCTTGAAACCAGAGTACTAATTATTTATAATTTTAACTAATAAATGAATCTATTATTAAGGTTCTAACAGAATTGCGACCTGGTCCAAATGTGGCATGGTTTTGTGAAAGAAAAAGAGAAAAATCCAACCTTTGGTACTACAAAGTATTGTTTGTTGTCTTCATGCTTCTTATGATGGGATTAATTGCTTTCAAAAGATATGCTTTCACCGAAGGTATTCATCATTTTTTTCATCATCATTCAGCACGAATGCCAACTCAACCACTGGAGTAGTGGTGAGAAACTGAGTAGTTCCCACGTACAGTGTTATTTTATGATGTATTTTTCCTTAAATAGAGTTCCTTGAACCTACGCAGCTTAAGACGGACGACATCACATTTCAAGACCACTCCATGAAGACTCCTAACTTTGAGGAAGAAACCGTCATGCAGGTTTGCCGTTACTATAAACTCTCTGGTTTAAAATGTGTTTAAATAAACAAACTCACGATCAGTTATCTAACAATGTTTATGTTATTTTAATAGGTCGAGCCGCTGGCTGCTGCAGCTGCCATTAATAATGATGGGAACATGGATGATAAGTTAGTACACGTACCTCTACCTGCTCCGACAAATAAAATCGTGTACTCAGTCAATGAAGATTTCGAAACAACGGTTGAAGCTTTCGATTGGTGAAAATTACGTCAAAATGACGGTTGTATTTAAATTTAATTTTGGAACTATTATACCTGTGAGGTTTATGTCTGATTTACAATTTTAGCTATTAGCTGTACATTTATTTAATATTTAATCCACTAAAACGTTTTTAATTATAAAATACAAATATTACCAACAAGTTTTTAAATAAAAAATTATTTCCGAGTTATTTTTCCAACACAGTATTTGAAGTTGTAAATATATCTGTATGTGTTTCTTCTACCTTTCGGTGGCCATTCATCAATTTTACCAACTGAAAGGAAAAAAGCAAAACATTTACCACACAATGCACGGTTCGGTCTCCGCATGTAAGGTTAATGCATGTTGTCAAAATTAATCGTGGACCAGGAAGTTTCGTGTGGTTTGGTCTATTTGTACGATTCACGTTCCGAAGGTAAATATTTTTTACTCCATTGACTCAATATTATTGTGCCCGAGGAACAAAAATATTCACCCCATGTGGTAATTGTAAATTTAAGGAATCAGAATATTATAACCATAACGTCGTAATGTTTAGTTTCACGTTCATACAACAGTTCAGATAAATTAGCATTAGGAAAAATGTTTGAATATAGTTTGATTTTGGTTGGTGGGTGTAATAATACGATAGAGTAACATTTTCTTATGTAACCTTTCCTGTCTCTCAAAAATTTTAATGGCAAAAGGATGTAGTTACAAATAAGGATCTGGGGCTGTAACACCGAAACATATTTACATATATATGTTTTTAATGCGCTAAATTCATTGGTGAAAACGAACTGCTGAATGCGAGAACATTACATGAGATTTGAGTTAAATCCCGTTAGAATTGCCAAGGTCAAACTTCTTCACGATGCTAACAAAACTGTAAGTGCTCCTATTGTGAAGGCCCATATTTAGCCACTTTTTGGACCACAACTCAAACTTGGTGGAAACCCAGTCCAATTCATGATGTATAATCATGCGGAGTTTGGTGCAAATGGATGTAGTTTACCAACCAGCGTTGTACCACTTGTACCACATAGTGTTATGTGACTAGAGACGGTGGGGAAATGGAGATCCATCTCTAGCTGTCCTATTGGGGTGGCAATGGAAATACTTCAAACTGCAAAGTTCGTATGTGCACATGATGTAGATGACACCTACGTTTGTTCTAACAACATTTGGGGTAAATCGAGTTTCTCGATTTTCCTTCACGTAGGATCAAATATCAAACTTCACTGTTACATTGTGTTTGTCATGAATGTAATTTCAAGCATGATGCATGAGACATAAAAACGACATTACATTTTGACATACACCATTGCTATAATTGACATTGATGCATCATTCGACTTTAAATGAATTTGAAAAGTTACTATTCAGAATTTTCACCTGTGTTTAAAATCACATTGCCATTTGTAGGTTTAAAATAGTGCGATCTTACGCGTAGCATAAATCCTTAATTCCAGGCATATTGAATACTAAGTTAATTCTGAAAAAAGTGAGACATACTTGTCAATTGCAGGCAGGAGAAATCTAATACATGAGCTGTACTGATTAGCATTTCCATTGAATCAGCATTATGTAACTTCCTGTTCTCGTTGGAATTACATTACTTGTTACTTGCAGACGCCAAAATTCTCTAATTCGTAAACAAGGTAAGTAATGAAGTCTCTTTTACTTTTGAAATCAAATTTGGATTCTACTTGACTGTGAACGAGCGGTAAGCAGTACAATTTTGATATATTACAAAAATTTCAAGATAAAACGAACGATTCTGTCATTTCTTAACTTGCCCCGTGTACAAAGTTGAGAGGATGTCAAAGTATATATATACACCTTTCTTAGAAGTAGGAAATGAATGTATCAATTTGTATTTAGAATTGTAGTATCCAATATTCCTACACATTCGGTCGTAGAGGCGCTGGCACTACTGAACAAAATCTTATGAATGTAAGGGGTGTGGAAGGGAAGGTTTCCCCCTGTAATGTTAAGTAACTTACATATTAGACCTTCCAAACTTTCGTTTAGTTCCCATTTAACAACTCTTGTAGTTTTGTCGTGAAACAACTATAGATCATAACCATGTAACGATGCTGTAATATTTTTCAACTGAAGTTATACAAAAATGGTTTTTATAAAAATACAGCTTCACGATACAAGACATTGTTATCAAAAGATGCGGCCTAATATAGTGTTTCTAATTGTTTATTAAATTGCATTTTTAAATTTAATGCACATCCTGCATTGTAAATTTGTAACCTATGTAATGAAGGTATGAAAGGTATTATTTTATAGCCATTTTGAGGGTTGAGGAGCGTGGGTTGGTTGTATAATATATACATGAGTAGAGTACATAAACTCTATAACAACTTTTGCACATTTTATAGATACCACGAAACACTTTCAAGCAGTCCCCTCAAAGGGAAATAAAGTTTAAATGACAGGTTGATAAACTCATTTTTAATTTACATTAAGTTGAGTAATTTTTTTTAGTACGGCTTCCGGTCGGCCGTATTCGCGATATATTTTTAAGGCGTTATCGACGATGTGCCCACGGGGGGTGTTTTTCCGCGGAAAGGTATTTTAAAATTTCGTTTGTGCCGGTCGACAGCTTAGATCAGGAGCTAGGATAAGTTTGCAAAAGGGCCATTTAAGATGATTCCCAAGGGGTGGTAAATATTATTTTGCCAGAAGTTACTTTGTTTGCGAGTATCACTTGCCCTATATTGTTACGCTGTAGCTCAATGTAGTTTGTTATTAGTTTATACTGTTACTAATTAATTCAAGTGTAATAATCATACATTACAGTTGATAAAACACTAATAGCGTTAACTACCAAATGGTTTAATTGTTTTAATTTTCATGCAAGCATACCTTTTAGCGAAAACAAGGAAAAAGCCATCGAACCCTGGCGCTTGTCGAAACAATGTCGAAGAATGCCAGTATTAATGGTCGTTAATGTACTACCTCATTACGGTGTATTGTTACCCTCATGTATTTCCCCCAATCAAAAATTAGGCCATGCAGAGAAAATGTAAATGCTGACTTTTAGGGTACACCCACGCCAATCACATACAATGAATCGGCGTATTGATCCAACCACAAATGACACTAACAGCAGAGTATTCTATATAGAGCTCTACCTAGTGGTTCTCTTTGCTAAAATTTAGTGTTGAGTTGTTGGCTACGTTTACAAATATCTTTTACCATTTTCAAAAGAAAAACAAAATGTTTGAGCTGCAACAAATACTGCTTTTATTGTTACCAGAACATAATTGATCTTATCAGACCACAAAAGAAACAGAATGCACTTTACAACGTGGGTGCAATGTGGGGCGAAGTGCCATTTGTTACGTGTCAATACAATGCGGCTCAATAAAAGCGCTCTACTAACACTCCAAAGAACCCACGACGACTACAAACTTTTAGGGAATATTTGAGAAAATGCTGAAAGGCCAAAGTTTTTCTTCGCAAGAAGAAAGAATCGCATTTTTTTCTTAAGTTCGAGTTTTAATTCGACAAGAAATGCAACGCTATCAAAAGGCTTTCCAGTCTCAACAATGCATTGAGTAATAGATCAACACCGGCAATTTTATTGAACCTGCTGCTTATGGCTCATGGTATAAAATATCAGTTTTGCTGAAGGTAAAAAGATAAAACAATGTATTACACATAATCATTATCAAGCTTACACATTGTAGTCTTGTAGTGCATCAAAAATAGTAACAGGAACGTACGATAGCATATAAGCTTTCTCCGTTGAAATGGATTTAGTTTTACACTTGCCGAGTCTAGAAGAAAACCGAAATGACGAGCGCTTTCATGCTAGTTCTTAGTGAACATAGTCTTCTTAACGTACCAAAACGGGGTTTAAAACGATATAGGAAAAAAGTTATTTACAAAAACTCACAACTACTTCACCTAGAATTACTTTTGTTAGAACTTTTATCTCAACTAACTTCTATGATAAATAGCCAAAAAATTATTTTTCTTTTAATAATCAGTGATATAATTGAATATGAGTTTGAATATGACACCGTTTAACCAAATGTAAAGTATTTTTATACTTATGTGATGAATGTCATGTTTCATGTTATTGTGTATAATTTGTCTCCTCTATCCTGCTACATCATTAAAACTAATATTTGTATTAATTCAAAACAGGTGGAACTTCCTTTTTTTAGCACGGCAGCATCACTGCTAATCTTGAGTTATCAAGGATTTCATAAAAGTCAGGATTTTTCTAATATTTGAAACTGTAAAGTAAAAAATTATGTTATTTTGCCACCTTCTTAGAATAGAATATTTAAGACACATTTGTGTTGTGTTGGATTCCTCAACCGATAGCTTATGAAAAAACTCGACCAAGTTTGTAGATTTGCCTATGCACCCAGCCGTATAACCGGTGGTAGTGGGATAAATTAAAATTACCCCCAAATTGGTTCAAAGTTAGATTGCAGATAGACATTACACAAGTTATTTTGTCACAATGTGATAGATCCCTTTGGCATCCACTGGGATAGAAGGCAGGGTTAGTGTTTTCTTTTTACTTTCAGACGTCAAGTATAATTGGAGTATGGGTTTCGACATTCTACTCGTAATAATAAGGGCTTTCACGTACGTTAACATGGCATAATTGCGAAGCCCCTTTGTGCTCGAAATTACAAAAATGAAGACATTTAGTCGTAGTTAGTTACCAAACTTTCCTCTACAACTTAAAAAAGTTGTATTTGCCCACATTTCCATTTTGACGTACACGGTGGTTTGATGAATGCTACATAATACCAAAAGATTTACACATACTAAATTATATTAAATAGCCGTATTGGACACATAATTTGTCTCCCCGGTTAGAGTTACATTGGTAAATGTCAATTCTTGAAAGTCCATGTTGAAAAATGTAAACTTGGGGCCACGGTCACATATTTATTTCACCAATTCTCGTATTTAACTCGAATAACGGCATTTTAAAATGCTGCTTTTGAACATATGTGCATGCGAAGGTTTGCCAAGGCACCAGCATTTTTAGCAAACCAGAGTAAACGTAAAGCTTGGTTTACACTTTATTATTGCTGTGTCATTTAAGACGTCATGTTGCGTCAAGGAAAAATAACAATTCCCCATGTTGCGTTAGTGTGTTAACGTGTGTGTACGAGCGGGTGACGGGCAAACATATTATATATCATTTGGTTTACAGTACTTTCTCTTTCCCTCGCATGGCAGGCAGGTTCTTTCTCTTCCCATCGCAGAATTCACCCAGAGAAATAGAGAATGAACGTTACACTCTAGGTCTCTCACCGTAGGTAAGTTTCCTTGTGTTGAGTCAACTGTGTAGCAGCCGCAAAGCAGCCAGCAAAAGTGAACGAGACGAAGCCTGGAACTGGTGGCCGATGCGCATGAAGGAAAGCAGGGAGCACCGAAGACCAAGACAAGCTAAGAAAAAGGCACTTGGCAATGGCAATTCCAATTGCGAACGCTACATGGCTCAACGCGAGAGCAGAACAGAAGAAAGCAGAGAAGCTACAAACACAATATCACAGGCATGCTACGGGGGTTCAGCGAAACGTCCGTCGAGTCGTATAGGAATACTTAAAGCGATGATTTCGAGGAATGAGCTCAGTTTTCACCGGACAGTGGTAGAAACCTTATCTCAACTGTCTCCGCACGCTCGTGTGTTGGTTCCTCATTCACAATCGCAAGTACGTTACTCGCAAGTACAATTTTTCCCCTTCTTCTTTTTTTTACCACGCATAGGCCAAATACAAAGGAGAGTTAAAAGAAATCACTAGTATTACCCTCATCATAATCATCGTCATCATCACTCATAACCACCATTTAAGATCCATCACTACCACCACTTACTTGCCTCACACGTAGACTATCACATTCTACATCAGTGTCTACTTTAACTTTCCACAGAAAGTACACAGTATTTTTTTTACTACTTCACTGGGTACATCTCATTCAGTATCGGATACCTATAGATAGAAAAAAGTGCTGTTTCCTGCAAACCACTCATTTGACCCCTTCCTAATTCGTATGGGTTTACAGGCAGAAGCTAAACTTGAAAATTGAATATTCTTATAACTTGTTCTGCCCTGTATTCTAGAGTAATTTAGCTAGTGGAAGGACATAATTTTATGCATATGAGTAACTTTTGTTTGTGATGAATCCAAATTGCCTCAAATAAGAATCTTCAGGGGAAAAGATATGTAGAGAGAGAGAGAGAGAGACAAGGAGAAAAAACTGAATCTTATTATGAAGAGAATTAACAAGCTCGAAGGGAAAAAACGAGTCATCATTAGTAACTCACTTGGGAGTCCCCTTTGTAAGTTGAGAATTTAGAAAATTCCCTTTCAACACAAATTAGCACTGATGAGGCAAGAGTCTATGTATCTTCCACATATTCCTGTATTATGTTGATTTTTACGCGAAAATAGTGGTGACGAAGCTGAGCATGAATGGCTCTGCTCTGGTCTGATTGCTATGGGGATACTTCAGAAATTAAGACGTCAGTGAAGCAATCCAGAGAGATATTACATTTAATAAACGTGAATAAACATACTGTAAAAACATCCTCAATGGACCAGCTCAGTATAACCCGTAAGTTGCTAGAGCGTGCTCAAGTTATACCAATTATCTGATAAAAGGCGTATTTGAAAAAGAGACAGCGAGCTGTCTCGTGAAAGATTTGTCGTTGCACGCATTTAGCCAGATCCAAAGGCAATTTCACGTACGTTTTCGTACAAAGGGGAGCGAGATTTTTTTTGCGGGAAAAGGAGTAAAAATCAATTTTTCAAATTCTCTTTTAGCAGTTAACAAAAAAAACAAAAGATAACGGGACCGAAATGATAAATGCAGGCATACGTGGTAATACAAGTAATACACTGCATATTTTTTTCCACAAAAACAATATTTTGTACACATTTGAGATTGAAAAATAAAAACATCCCTGAACAAAAGGAAACACTGTGTAGATTGGCTGTCGGTACATTATTCACATTATTCAGTACATATTTTCCATTTCTTTAGTGAATACTTCCATCACAAAATAGGTTAGCTGGATGGTTCCTACAGAATTAAACTTTATTGACATCTGTAATGAAGATCTCCGTCCATTAACTTTCAATGTAGAGTATCTGCATTACAAAAGGGAAAAGGAAGATTTCGTTGGTTGATTTTTGGTTTACGACATGTGACTAGATTTGGGCAATCTCGTATATAGATCCTAACGACTCTGTTTAAATTATCTTTCAGAAATAAATTTAGTCACATCCACAGGATCCCGTTAGACCAGCAGCGGTACGGTGAAACTTGGAAAACAGTTTTCATCCACTCATTGGACCTACACCTCTGGGGAATCCACTTTTTCTTCAGCTGAGAGAATCGACAAGAGAGGGGTTGAGAGGAATGCAAATGAAACCGAATATTTTAGCACAGGAAAGAGTGTATATCATGCAACATAGATTCCCTAACAAAATTGACAATGTGGAAGCCAATAGCAAATGCTTCTGATAAAGTATGAACACTGGCACGTATAAATATCTGTTTACTGTGGTTTATCGTTCTTTATTCAAACCGTTTTAAGACTATTAGCAGTAAAGCGAAAAAATGCGTGACGAGTTAGAAGCGGTTACGAGTAAGTCGTTTGATAGCAAAGAAGCATAAAATTAGAAGGGACAGCTAGGGAAAATGATAACTGGAACCTGTGACACACGAAAAAGAGATACCGAACACGCTTTCTCACGACCACCAACACTACCTCCACCGTTATCATCATCATCATCGTCGTTGTCGTCGTCATCCTCAGTCACTAAAACATTTTTAGTAGTAACAGCATTTCATACGTAACACTCCCAGGGAAATGTGCAACATTCTCTATCACCACCAACAACGACAACAGCAGCAACTTCACCTTATCTTGCCGTACAAATATCCACTAGCAGAAATCTTCACATCATCATTATCCAACGCATTATCAACAGCAGTTGCCAAATAAGAAATACTATTACATCACCCACAGTAGCAGCAGAGTTTACAACAGACCAGACCAACTTGGGAGTTCCTTTGCCTCCACGTTTACTATTGGAATAGCAGCCTTCTCATTACTTCTGCATGGTAAGTTTCAATTTTTCTCCAATTTCCTAAAACTGTTAGCGTCACTTCTCATCTTCACCCCCCCCTGGTCAATATCATTGTTGTTTAACGTTTGTACATGACTAGCGACAAAAGTCGAGGGAAATATACGTGTATAGGAGGAAGGAGTACCTGATCGCATGAATTATAGACACAGGGTAGTGGAGAAAAGTAGATCTCTCGGCTGAGAAGCACGCTCATATCTGGCATCTTCTTTGGAGTGCTTATTGTTTTCTAGTTTCCTGTCCTCCAAAAATGGCTTACTGTTACGATTACAAGTGTCTAGTTATTACTTCAAAAATGAGAACAAGAAACGTGATGTCTTCCAGTGAGTAAATCATCATCTTGAAAATGCCGTCAAATAGGAGCAACTCGTAAGATATAAAGATAGAACACGTCAAGGAGACACTTTTGTCTTTTTCATAACCCCTTCCTTTCACGAATACACATGAACAACAAGAAAGAAAGCGTGATTATTACAGTATTCACTTGTTGGGACAGTAATAGACGTTGACTTCCATTCGCCATTCACAGCGACATTGTTAAGTCAGGAACGTCACGAATTGGAGCACATACATGCATTCAGGTATGTGTATATTTCATTGTTAGTTTTCGTTTACACTGGCATTGGCAGTTCACATTTCTTCATTTTGCACGATGCATTGCCTGTCGGAGAGTGTTGATCGTACACACAAATACAGACATGTCCAACTTTCCTATTAAATGCTTTGATGAGACATTTAAGAAGACGCAGCTACCACAAAAGTTTTTTATTTACTTACGCAAACCCGTAATAAAAGAGAAGGGGGTAAAAGTATAAACTTGTTAGACGCATCTGTAGTCTGTAGTAATGCAGAAGCGAAACTGAGCTTCAGTAAGAAAACTAATTTACCTGAGCAAACGAGCAGTCTAACTGAAACTGATTAAAGGATCCACAAAGAAACTCATATTGGGATAGTTTGGAAAAGGCATAATAAAGGAGAGTTTAGGGGAATCTCTATTACAAATTTCCAGAATAAATAATAAATTCTGCAGCTTTCATAACATTCACCATGTTTTAGTATGGAAATATTAGTGCGAGACTGCGAGACTTGGACTCGACAAATATTTTCTCTCTACAAAGACAAGCCAGCGTTTCCCTTTCTACCCCTTTCCCAGCAGTCATCGCTCTGCTCACCTCCGCACGCTGACTTTGCTTCCATGCATGCGGGATGAGATGACAAATCCAAACTAAGGGAATCAGGAAATCTTCAATCTTGTTAGCAGCGGATTTCCGTCTTAGAGGTCGAATTGTTTGGTACAAGCGTGCCTGACTGTGGAAAAATCAGCAAAAGGATTTTCCTAATGTCTTCTACCACACAGTAGCAAGTCAATTCAAATAAACATAAAAATCATCAAAGTGAAGTCATTACATCCCCCAGTCCCAACTTGCAGTTGTATTATATCTTTTATCCTTTTGGGTGTGTGTAACGCCTATACCAGCCTTCCAGTTCCGTACACTTTGATCTTTTACCAGAGAGGAAGACTCCTCTTTATTAATACCAAGTAGCCCACAGTATCACGAAAAAGATCAGGACATCTAGCTGAGAGGGAAATCAGAGGCAAATTATTATTAAAATGAAATGTTGTTGATATTACTTGGTCATATCATTGTTCATTCGTGTAGCGGTTAGGTTGGAGTAATCCGTAAACGGAACAGAAATTCATATAAAAAAGGAGTCACCGTTTGCAGGGTGTGCATATAGACAGTGTCTTCTCCTTTCATTGACTTTCATATTAGTCTATATGACAAGTAAGTAAGACTGGTTCATAAATTTGCACATGCATGACGTCCTTGCAGCTTTATGATATGGTCGGTACAATCAAAAGCCCAGAGCTGCACAACTAACTGCCCTTCTGAGAGAAAATGCCTCATAGAACCGTAATAATCATGGCTGGGTTTCATAATATTTTTCCAGTCAGGCACACTGCTTTGTAGTTTCAGCTCTGCACAGTCAGACAACCCCTTCCTCTTGAGCAAGTAAGTACACAATCCTTCTTGATGCGTGTCGTCGTGAGTCCCATTTTCCTTGTGCATCTCTCTTAATTTAAATGTGAGCCGTTGTCTTTCTCTGATTTTCAAGCTACACTTGTAAATCTCGCATTTGCTTCTGTATACCAGACGACCCTCATTTTCAACCGGAACGCTCTTAACATGGCACTACCCCGTCTTTTCAAAATCTTCGTGAACTGTCAAAGGCAGTCAGGCATGCATTATTCGTTCAACATTAGGATACTCATTAGCAAATATCGCAGTCAGTATACTTTACACTATTTTCTCCGTCAATCTTGCTACCCACAGAGGGGAATTAATTTCACGAATGAAAACAGATATGGTGGTAGGTACTTACGTAATTTTTAAACCTGCTATCAATCTGACTTATCTGTGACGACGATGAGCATATACGGTAAGGAGAGGGTAAATATAAAAACCCTATATGCTAGTACAACATGGCTACAGTCCTGATAGCATAACGGTGTCTGTCATCATAGTAAATAAACAGACAGTGCATCAGAACAATACATTCTGTGTTGATAGTGGAGAAAATGGAGAAAAGAAGTTCTACAGCAATGTGTGTGTGAAAATAATGATTACGATTACACTATCTGAATACACGGCACTGATTATGTGTATATCTTCCAACAAAGCGACACGTGTGCTCCCGATGTCCCCCCGATGCGTTGTGCGCTGTACTGCCCGTGAATTAAGAAAATCGTGAAATGTTGTGCAACATTCAACCCACAATGTATGTACTGCTCCATCCCACAATGCTAGTGATGGTAAACGATTGTCTAATAATTTATTTTTTGGCCCCTGTGTTGTTAAAAAGAAGCTATTTATTTATAAATGCATATCATAGCGCCAGTTTGAGTATTGCATGTGACTATGAATTTATACAGGTCATTTATTGTGCAAGTTGGGGAACATTTTCTACGTGCGTGTAGGTAGTATATGTATGCATATGCATATGTTGTATTATACGCATCCAGTTTGATTCGGTGTATATATATATGTATACCTCAGCAGACAGTCCGCCAACTCGTGGTATAGGTATTTACCAGAGCACACTACCAGAACAGGTACACATAACTGACCGACGAGGGAGAATGACTTGCTTAACATCCGCGAAGAAAAGTGTGGTGAAAATAAGAAAAGGGGAAAAGTAATCGGCATTGTAGGAAAATCTGCCGTTTGTTTTCACATGACTTGTCATGCAGACAGTTAGACAGTTTACTAACGTACGAGCATCGCACAGTATCAATAAGTGCGTACACTGTCTTAATGCAATGCAATATAGGTTTGCAGGATTTTCGTTTTATATTGTGGGTGATGAACGACCACGATGACGATTCTTGTCGAGCTCGTGTTTCTCTTCTTTCCCGATTTGCATATTCATATCGTCCCCTAAGTAAAGCTGTCCATGTCTGACTCTTTGATAGACATTCAAAGATATATCGATGCCAATAACAACAACAGCTGGTTAAATATGTACTTTATTTACGTTTGTGTACGACGTGTGGATGAAAAGTACTTTTTCAGGCATTGCGCTGTTTCCTTTTTGTACTCCCTAATATTTCTTTTTATCATAATAGCGCAAAAAGTAAAAATGTCTTATCCAGTATCGGCTTGTAGACAACATATTATGGTTGTATGTCCACCACCCTCGACACAACCGCCGCCGCTGTCTTAAACAAAACCATACTTTGATGGAGCGAAAGCTTTGTGTTGTTGTTTGGTTGGGCAACGGAATATAAGTGGAGACAGTTCGTCTTGAACGCAGTGTGTTTCTTTCTCCTTTCAGCTGCACACCTATTTAAGACAACACGCCATCATTAGCATTACTACTACTACTACTTCAACGTTCATAAACATGTCCGCCGATGTAAGCATTAAAGTTTACGGTTAGTTGGACTCCGAGCTGGAAACGTTATTATTTATTTAAAAAAGGAACTCGAATTGGAGCAAACAAAGAGTATTTTAAAAGTTTGCTCCGGTGCTGATATTATCATTTGTAGTCCTTCTTCAAAGCACCAGTAGACTTAAAGTGTAGGCTTCAGGGAGGGTGTTACTTTACTTACACATCTCAAGAATTGCATTTTATGACAGCTCTTTTCCTTCCACAACTACTCCATGCATTCTTTTGGTCGGCATGATGTAACTACTTTACTTTGATAGTGAGTGATGCTCCAGTGGCCTCCCGTATTCCTCCACTCTTTCGCCGCTATTATTTCCTACAGACTTTGTGTCGCACACACACACACACACTCCGGGAAAAACAGAATTACTAAAGCTAACTCAGAGTATTGTGCCTTTGACTGTGTATTACGGCCATGGATGATTTAGGAAAACATTTGCAACACCCTATGGATTTTACTTTTTGCTTCTCTACCAATAAGCAGTATAAACGAATGCGTGATGAGATGTACCTGAGGAAGGCATGCGAATTTTTTTTGAAGGTACATTCCAAAGTAATATTATGAGGTATGTACCTGGGTTAGCGAATCGGTATGTGTGAGCCGTCGTAATGACACTGTCACTTCAGTCATAGTGGGCGTTCAAATAAAATGAGGTACCATCAAACTCACATACTCATATCCGTTCAGATATTGTATATTTAACTATTAAGAATGTACATTGGCCATTCTTTACACCAAATATTTGCATTTATTGTGTCGAATGGAAGTGAAAGCATGCCTTGGTTGAGCAGTATAATAGTGTCGTCTTCATTTCTTATTGTTGGAATAATGTGTAAACGTATGGAAAGAGAGGAAGGGAGAGAGAGAGAGAGAGAACGCGGGTGTGCATGTATGAAACATTTCAACTATTTCACCTTTTGCTGATGCATATCATATTTACGGGCAGTGTAAATACCTCACAACGGAAGTCAGATATTACAAACAGGCATTTTCGTCTAAATTGAACAATCTAACATTTTTAAAGGTACTTCTTCGAAAAAAGAGCATCAGTCCGGGCTGTAGTGGTACTGGTAGCATCAACACCACACGATGAATGTATGAAGTACGCTTTTTGGCTCTCGCTGTGATACCACACCAGCACCACCACCATCACCAACTCCTCCTCCATCACTACCACTGCCACCGTCGTTGCTTCATGTAATAATAATGTTGCTTCGCTCTATCCTTCAAATTCCCTTGGGCTTGGTGAAAAACGAATGTGTTTTCGAGTGTTGTTGGGGTGATTTAAAAACTACACATTCTTCGCGTTTCCATCAACATCAAAAAGCAGTAGATGTTCAGAAAAGGCACTACGACGAGCATATCACCAAGCCATTACGCGACATGCCTAACATGTTACAAACAACTGCACTTATTCAGGAGTAGAAGTTCAAGAAGCAGTGGACACAGTGTGTGTGCCGCTTCTTGGTTGTATTCCATATAACTTACCGTAGTCATAACTGTCGCCCTATATTTTTCCAACAAACAACAACGCCATGGCTGTCACGAGTTCTGTAACTGCTTTCGTATACATTCAATCATAGAGCGTCATCCTGTGTGCTGTTCAATCTGCTGGTGCCTTTTTGACGGTAAAAAGGAGTTTTGCTGTTGGCAGGGAAAAAAACGAAACTTTGAATAAGAGCAAGCAATAAGAAATGACTAGTGGCCAGTTGTTGGTCTTGTTGATGGGTGAAGAAGCATCATTGTGAAAACAGAACACAGAGTGTCCCTTTTATATCACAAAAAACCGATTCTGCTTCTTCAATCTTTTGTAACAACAACTGATGTCCGTACTATCTCGAGTGATATTAGCGCAACTGACAGTTTTATTTTTGGATAAGAAATATACTGGTCACACCGCGGGTGATTATTCATTTGCTGAATATTGTAGAAGCCTTTTTGTCAATATCTCAAAGAGGTCAGTCAAACCCTTCTGTCGTGTCACGTGTTTTGTTAGAACTTTTCTCCATGGCAATCACACGTTCATAATGCTAACGATTTTTTTAAACTACAATCACAATCTGTCCATCAGAAATTTTACAGTCTAAAATAAGGAAACGTACGAAATAAAGCTGAAAATTGCTGAAATTCCGTCTGCAGCGGAAAAATGAAAAAAATCAATGTTTGTAAATGTAATGTAAATGTTTGAAAATGATGTGACGTTATCTATTGAAAGTGACAGCTTTAATGTTCAATCATACCAGGTAGCATCATCCATCACACAGTAAAACATGGAGACTCGTAACTGCTGTCTGGAATCCTGATACAAGATATCAATTATGATGGTGGTACCAAATGTAAATGTGAGTGACACAAAAACAGGAGGTGAGGAACTCAACTGCAACGCAAAGCACCATGACTTTTACCGTGACAACATCTTCCGTTAGATATGCTCTGTTCCGTGTTCCTGTAAAGCATAATTTCCAGGAAATACGAACATGGGTGAAAGTAGATGTTGTTTCGATGCACACATCAATAAAAGCTTTGTTGAATAAAATGGACGTAGTCAATCATAAATGCCCGTGGACAGTGACTGCTAAACATTTGAGGGGAGGCGGAATCTGATTTTGCAATGTATATGACTCCATATCATTTATGCTGAAGGGTTTGATGGAGGGGTAGGAATTTTGTCCCCACCCCCTATTCCACAGTTCATGTCAATGGATAATGCTAGATAAACAAAGGGGAAAGACCGTAAATGAAGTCAAGTAATTTTTCAACTGAAATCTACTCCCGTGCCCGGCACATATATGTATTTATGTAATTTCTTGTGTAATTTGAAGAGTGCGAGGTCTCTCTCGTGGATTATCCTTTTACGTCCGTCGCAGCCTGTACACTTTTAAGTCCAGACACAAGAGTAAATTTACGAAGGAAAAAGGAAACTTTTGATATAACCCACCTATAACCTTCTCCTCTTCCACTGCTGTTGCCTCCAGTTTCTCGCGCACTGTCAAATATTTTACTTGTATAAGTTTCCTTGCCTTCCTTATTTCTCCACACCGTCCACAGGAACAGTTGTGGTGATGGTAGCGTGGTATTGAGCACTACCAGTTTCGTAAACGTTTGTGCATACAGTCAAGAGTATTCCCAAAAGACTCAACCGTGCACGAAACGAATGAAGAAGGATGATGAAGCATTCATACATGCATGAAAGATTTGTAGGTTTTTTTAGTTGACGTGGATATGCTCAGGCGAAACTGTTGGTGCTTCAGCACATCCATTATCAATCTCAATGGAATTTTTGAAGAAAAAAGCCGGTGGGAGCCTTTTATTGTTCGCTCATGTACACTGTAGTAGTAACAGTACAAAGGAAAAGAGTTTTGTAAACAACTTGCCTTGCCTGGCACGGTTTGATATGGAAAAGGAAAGTCGACAATATATCGAACCCAACTCGCATTGAAACTCATCAAGAATTCATTTATCAAAACAAATCGATTCTCGGAATATAGCATGCTATACCTAAATTTATGGCTGCAGTAGTGGCCAGTTTTGAATGGCCAACCTATTTACTTGTGAAACCTGACATTGCAAATTCACTCACTCACGCGGCAGCCAAAAGTGAATATTACTCGAATTTCAGCGTACATCATCAACGACTCCGTCTCAAATCATGTTAACAAACAACCTGAGCGTCGTTTCTATAGACGGCACACTTCTCCCATCGTCACCGTCTGAATGGGTAGAGCTGCGAGAAAAATGGCGGAATCAAGATTAGGTTGTACCTTTATTTTTATACACGTTTAAAAATAGAACGGAAGCACTTATTTCAGTGCCTGGCGAATACTAATTTAAGGACATGAAGTTCATTGAAATTTACCACTTCAGTTTATTTTCCGTAAAAAGGTTAAAAGTAGTTAAAATTGCATGAACAGGTAGGAACGCTCCATCCCTCTAAAAAAGAGACAATATCTTGAATTTTTCAGTATTCTTGTTCAAGTCATTCAGTTGTGTGAAGTCCCTGCCTACTGGTAACTGGCAGACAGCCATTTTGAAAAGTGGGAGTGTGTATGTGTGTGAAGTTTAGCGAAATTGGAAACAAAGAATAGTTCCTTCCGAAAATACATGTCCATTTTAATTTAGTGGAGAAATCGTAAACCACATTTCAAATATATGTATTCGTACGCGTAGCCGTGTGTACGTACGGTATACGCTAGATTCTCATTAAATAAAATATTACGTGTGTGCAAGTGGTAGTCGTCATATGTTTGTTTATAGCGGGATGTTATTGTGCCTTGTTTGAATTTTTTTCAGAAGTGTAACTACCCTAACTAAATAAGATACTTGTTATGTGCCAGTCACTTGGATCTGCCCATAATTGTGAAATATGGTCTGTTTGAGCGAATATATCATCATGATGTGATGGTTGAGCTGTTTTTAAAGAGAGTGCGGGTGAGATACGATGTGAGAGTGGCAGTAAAAAGAACTACCGTTGAATATTTTAACACTTGTAAAGTGAATATACATGTCTCTCCACTCGATGCAGTAGTTTTACGCTGTTCACCGTAAAAAAATTTACAACAAGTTTATTAATATGAATGATTGTAGGGATTTTTGGATTTACTCTTAATAAATATGCATGCTTAAAAGCTCTTAAAGCGACAAATTTTTGTGAAGGAGACTTTCTCTCCGGAGGGAGAAAAGACGGTTGGATGGCAATACGAGAATGAAGTTTTTTTTAATTTTCTCTGCTGACGTGTTTATCTCTGACATCTATTCTTCTTCTCTTCAGTTGAAAGCTGCTGTAATATGCCTTCACCGTGCCACGTTGTCATTATATTGCGTTCTTTATTCTCATGAATTGCGAACAGAAAATGGAATAACTGAAAAACTTCGCTTTAGATACGACTTCCTATGTGGTTTCTTCTTTGTCCTTATGGAGTGGGGAAGAGGTAAACGTAACGACATGGTAAACATTACTCCATGTTTCGCAAACTAGCAAAGAGACCAATAGGTAGCCAGCGACTTTACATAAAGATAGAACGCATTTATGCT
Organism: Callyntrura sp. NNG-2020; assembly: GCA_027744055.1. Taxonomy (NCBI): domain Eukaryota; kingdom Metazoa; phylum Arthropoda; class Collembola; order Entomobryomorpha; family Paronellidae; genus Callyntrura; species Callyntrura sp. NNG-2020. The sequence continues at coordinate 19,800 of JAHZNE010006413.1, forward strand.
GGAAACTTTATAGGAGAAGAGGAGATGTTTTTGTGTATTATTATGAGGTCACCTGTTTCCACCTACTACCTTCCCATGTTGTTTCTCTCAAAATGGATTGTGTTTTGTGTTTTATCACCCGCGGCAAAAAACCTCACGGCTGCCTTCATCCATCTGATATGCTACCTGTATCTCGTTTTCTTCCAGTTTTCGTTTTGGGTGAGGAACATCCGCGAGCGAGGGTGAATAGGCTGCTGGTGTGTGTGTGTGTGTGTATGTGTGTGTGCTGTATTTTTTGTGGATCATTATAATCATTGCATATAGTGCACTAGACATAATTTTTAAACTCGACTTTATTCACTCGACTTGGTTTATAATGTACCCGGCTGTACAATACAAGTTTGATATCAGCAGTGGCCAAACTACTTTTTCGAGCACATGCCTGTTGTAGTGGGAGAAAAGTAAAGTTTAACCAATTTAATTTTTTAATCCGTTGGATTCCTTCACTTTCAGTCCACTTTTAGTGGATGTCATGTACAGATATATAATACATGCCATATGCTTTGTGAGTGAACGACATTCTTCCTTCTTTCTTGGAAAAGTTTTCAGTTCTCAGAGCGTTCGCCCAACTTTTTCATTCTCAAAAGCTCATCATTTTTGTACTTTGCTGTTTCTCTTGTACCCGTTTCAAATATTCCACAAGTTTTCTCTATAAAGGAAACTTTTCGGTTTTGTTTCGAAACGGACGACAGCTGCGTGAAATTTTACAAATAACTTTACCTATGCAAAATTCTGATTGAATTATTTTGTTTCGAAGCAGCTTTTTCACTCTTTGCAGTCCACCTTCCATGCTGTGATCCGAGATGATGAAACCGCTACAAAAATAATTATATATTATCTGAATCCCATGTCCCACTGTGCAGTACAACGACTAATAAATGCATTGTGTAGAAAGCAATGATTGGATGATGGTCAGAAATTGCTACTCACACACTACAGCTACAGCATTTAGGTGACTACTATTTCTTCTTTTACGAGCCCCAGCCTTCTTGGAAACATTTTCCTTTCTTCTGTCAGCACAACGGCTCAAATGCTCACCGTAAAAGTTGTCCACTTGCTCTCCAACAAATTATCCTAATGTTTTAATGGCCTCTTCCACGGAAAAAGACTTTTATTTAAGGTTTGAGGGGTTGCGCAATACATATTTATCTCTGCAGCACACCTCCAATAAAAACGTAAGTAGCCATAGGCTGTAATAAAGTCGTGATGAAGGAGGGAGGAAAGTGTTGTAGTCAAAACAGTTAATTGCACAAAATGAAATGACTCTGTGGCAGAATAAGGCAATAACCATACAACTGATGGTTTCTCTCAATGACTCGTCATTGGCACTGCCACTGCCAGTAACACAAGATGGAGCGGACTAATTTCCTGAAAAATAAGGAAATGTCCGTCACCATTATGTTCATGTATGATTGTTTATGTATCTACTACATAGCTACCTTACTTTTCGTACAAGAACAGAGATACGGTAAAATCACGAGGAAACATATATATACATTATATACATTATATACAACATTACGCATTTTGTAGTATATGCAAGTGGAAAGTTGCAAGTTACCGGAGACGTATTCTCTTCTTGCTGTCAAACACGTATTTTATAAACGCTTCCAGGGAAATACGCTATGTACCTTTATTGTACCATTAACTGCGTAAATCCCAGCTCGCGTATAACAAGAAAGGTGTCTTACGTGAATTCTCCTCTCCACTACTTATTGAGTTATCAACTCCAGACCGAAATTTTATTAAGTAGTGCGAAGGGATAAACTATATTAGTGTTGTTGAGCCCCTCTGCTTCCTCGTAACTGCTATTACCGCTAATGGAGAACATGAAAGATGTTTTATTTTTATTGTTTCTTCTTGCTTCCTTTTTCCCCTACGTGGACATTCTGTGTAGGTATAACGACAATAAATGAGCAACTGATTTTGGCTTCCAGCAGTCGTATTTGCTGAAACACTAACTAAATGTACGCAACTGCAATTGGACAGGGTAATAGTATAGCACTCCATAAAAGGAACCCCCTTTAAATTTTTCGATATTCCATATTTGACTCCACACTCAACGGAATCTTGCTTTCTCCAAAGAAGAAAGCAAATACAGGGTGGAGGGAGAACCCATACCGCTTTGTTCATTCGAGGAGTTTTTAATTTATTGTACAAATATTTGCATTGAAACTTGAAATCTTTAACAGTCAACCTTAGCTTACGCTATTACTATCTCAAATGTATATCATAGAATGTTTTATAAAGCAGTCGATCTTTTACGAAATCTACCAATTTAATCTCTCATGAGAAATTCTGATATGCATTATCCCACGGGAACTAATTAATTCATGCCAAACGTGGTCTACCCGCTTAAGTAGAAAACCTAATAGAGATAATATTTTAGCTCCATTTAGTATTTTTGTCGCATTAGTATTTGAGAGGATGTTTGTCGTCGTGTTACAGTAAACGTTTGACCTTATGTAAATCGACTATGATTTTCACATCCAGATTTAATCCTGGTATCAGAGTATCTTCATTTTTGTAAAGGAAAGCATAAAGGTAGCACGATTTCTAATGAATAGTCGTAACCCCAAGGAATAAAATTCTCAACAACAAGAGGTTTCAGGATTTCTCGGCCACAAAGATGACAGGTTAAATTCACAAGAGCCCTCAATTTTATCAACTAGGTCCGATATAACTAACTACGCCTTAAATTTCGATGACTGAACGTATGGACATCCATCCAGGCGAACAAGTTTTAATGTAGTTAGTCTCTTTTCGATTATTCGTTACCGGCGGGTTCCCCGGAAACTAGATTACCCGTTTTGAGATGAATCCACTACCCGGGCAATATCCCTACTGATAGTTCCACCTTTCCGACCGGGAAACACGACCTCTTGCGGAGACGTAATAATTTTGTATCTATGTCGTTACGTTGGTAGAATTAACAATAGAAGTTTCATTTCTGTTTGCAGCAGTTATAGTGTGGCACTCGAACTAATGATGAATTTACAAGAACTCAATACAACTTGACTTTTCAAGTAGATTTCCCCCAAAAATGAAGAATTATTTCTACTTTTAGTTACTGGGGAGTGTGATAACGATGTTTAAAACTCAACTGAGATATTTAAATCAGAAAGGACGCACGTTCGCATAATATCTGTAAAGAAGCAAGGATTTAAGGACTTTCGCAAGGACGCCCTTTAGAGTAGCGAATATATTAGAATTCTGGACTATATATTAAATCTTATTATTATACATATTTAATACAATTTGCCATTGAGAAGTTGAAATTGAAACGAAAATGTATGTACAATATTATGCATTCTTTGTGTTACCACTTGTTCGTGGTTCGTAATTCCAATAAAAAGCCGTTGCGTTATACTCACTCAACCATCATCTTTACAAAATATGAAAAGTATGTTTTGTTTATTGTCACCAAAATGAAACTTTAGCTAGCGTTTCTCAATACAAATGACAAACTCTACGGTTTCCTGTTGTCAACGCAGGATAACAATTGTAACTCACCCTCTTTACAGATCTGCAAGTATGCATGAAAGCGATTGTATCAAGGTGTAATGTATTAATTTCACTTTCACTCAACTCGTTTCGTAGCACGAGCTGAAAGGAGAAGTGTGTGGTAGTGATAGGGTGTGTTGTAGTGTAGATCAGACGAGTTGAGGAGAAAGGTTTGCCTTGCTGAAAGTCTGTTGCCACAAAACAACAAAAGCCCCTCTCGAGGTTTGCTACACAGCATAAAAAACTCGTCTTTATAAAACCACTGATTTGTGGATACTTTGTTGTGTAAAAAGTTTTGTTATGAATTTTATCAGGTCTAGTAGCTAGATTTGGAAGACTTTTAGACGTGACCTAACTTTATATGGCTTATGATTTATAGGATTCCTCAATTTAACAGTCATATCATTTTGTGCCTAGAATAAATGTTCTCAAAGGGCATTATTCACGCTATTTGAATTTCGTCTTTACGTAATGCAGTCGTAATTTCCCATGGGCGAAAAATGATTTATGTTAGTAGCTCAGGTATATAAAAAATAACTTGACAACATGCTATTTGTCATTTTTGCCAATTCATTTGTTTACCTCAATTTAATTAAATCAAATTGTATCGCAATCTATGATTATGACGTATGTTGCAACACTGGTGGTGGTATTTATTTTGGAAAAGGCAGGACATGCTTCCATAGATTTTGAATCGTCCGTTAAAATGACACTATAATTAGAAGGGCGTAAATTAACTTGTGAATAAGTTTGTCGCAAACATGGGCTCAAATTGTATCTCTTTGCAGAAAGATTCTTTATAGACTGTACGCCATCCATTTAATTTTTAATTGCTACTACGAATTCACCAATAATCAATAGTGCTGTCCATGTTAGTCGTGTGCTGTTACTTATTATTAGCATAATAATTATTGTGGCATCAAGAAATAAATTGAAAATTACTTCTAAAGCATAAGTTACCATTATCGGTGAAAAATACAATGTGACATTGTCAAAGTATTCATTTCTATTTGCCTTCTTCTCTTGTAATTATTGTGTTTAGGGGAAATAGTTCCTGTCGTTTCTTGTGTGGTTGGCAAAATATCTGACCTTCATATGTGAAATGTAAGAAAATAACAACTATGCAAGTACCTAACTTTAACTTGTAGCTTTATGCCACTGCTTATGTGGGGCAATGAAAATTGCTGACGAAGATACCAACTACAGCTACACCTAGTGCGTTTAATCGCTCAATTATGAAATGTACTATACTGACGATAAACGATGGAGCAAGTTGTGTTTATTTTCTTCTGAGTTTCTTCGTACAAGGCGAATACATAGATATTAACTCCGTAGACCGAATTTAAATTCGTAATTATAATTTTAAAGAATAAAGTAAATACAAAACATAGGCCGGGTATATATTGTTACTCTACGCGTTTGTTGATGCAACGTGATTCGTGATTACATGTTCATATACTCACCAAAAGGCACTCATTTTTTTTGTCATTTACTTGATGATGTACAATAATTGGACTATACAGGATACCCAAGTTCAAAGATATTGTAACAGAGTATTTTTAAATACATTATACGATACAAATTAATTGGCGAAGCATCTTTCGGCGAGTGTATAGTTTATCCATTTTATTTTTGTATACCATTGTATTCCCAGATACTTTTCTTCGAGTCTAGATTGCACAGGCATAGTTATGGAAATAATTTTTTCTTGAGTTCATGGTCCCACGTAAGCAAAGTTTAGGTAATTAGCAAAACTCCCATTTCTTGTTAGGGCTGTACATTTGTATGCAAATAACTGGGCCTCAGCATTATGTAGATTTCTATTCTAGCTAAACAGCGTTCCAGTTTATTAACGATTTCTTTCAACGTTTAAAAAAATGTTTCCTCTTATTTAAAATGAAACTACCAACACATTTAATAATTATAGTAGCTTCACGGAGATTTTTATTTTTTCCGTTCATCTACGCTACTGTAGCGTATCTGATGTGACAAATTTCGCCCCTGTCGCTGATGGCGTTTTCTCTTATGTTACCACAGTTTCCGGACCTCATATGCCGTAAAATAACAACTGCATGTACCTAACGTATTCTTGAAGCTTTTTATTACTGCTTGTATGTGTGTTACCACAAATATTCCTATAAAAATACCACTAACAACACTACAACTGGTACGTTCAATCATGTTGCTCAATCATGAAAAGTACCGATGCTAAAAAATCAAGAGATTAAGAACAACGCGTGCAACTGAGCATTAATGCATACAAATTTTTGCGTGGTAGTTAACGGAGATAATGCAACGAAGCAAGTAATGATGCACAGAATATAATGATGACAGCAGCACTGCTGGTGCTGTTGTTGACTTGATTACTTTCACGAGCAAGAACGTTCGTCAGCTCCCATCAACTAAATTTTCTGCTCATTAAATACACAAATTGGATTTTTTTCTGGGTGGGATGGGGTTATATCTTTGATATATGCACAGTAGGCACAGTTTTTACTACATAAGATGCAAACATTCACTTCATCCTTGCAGTGTTTTAAAACACCCCGTGAGGCAATTACAGATATAGTCAGGTCACCCTTTCACCGTTGGAAAGGTAAGCTACAGGTGAAGCTGATTAAACTTTTCAGAATAGATACATGCATGCTTTTCCTTCCAAGCATATTTTAGTCTTGGCACAGTTTTTTTTCCTTTCTATTGTTTCCTCTCTATATTGCTCGACTAACTACCCTGTACTAATGGGAGGTAGAATAGAGTATTCCGTAAAAAAGTCGTATATTCTGCCATAGGAGCCAACATTGTATTAAAATGGAATGATTTACACACAATTATGTAGTTAAAATTTGTAGTTGTAATGAAAGGTTTGATGGTGTACAGTGGAAGGAGAAAGTTTCATCATCCAGTCAAAACCAGACGGCTGTAAGCTGCTTAGTTTAATATGTGCAAGCTCAAACGAGAAAAAAATCTTCCTAAGTTGATGTGCACTTGTAATGCGAAGATAAAAAATTATACTTTTGTTGAGTAAATATGTGCGCCTGTTTTCTCAAGGTATCGGTTTTAATGTGTTCATTTTGTTAGAAGTTTCCTTTTTAGCGTTCTCAACTTCAGGCATATTAATTCGTAAGATGTGCCCAGCGGATCATTTCAACAAAGCTATAATAGTTTTACCTGTTCTGTGTCTGGCGCTGTGGAGAGCTCAAATTTGTTTTAAATTTTACTACTTTACGTTTCCCTCTACCTCTACCACATATCGCCATGTTGCTATTTTTATCCTGGAGTTTTATTATATTTCTGACAAGTCAACTTTTCTTAATTTCTTTTCTACTTATGCTACGCGTCGGTGGAAGAACCAACTTTTTCGTGTATGTATATATGGAACTCATAAAAAGGGTGAAATTATTATATCTCTCAGAAAAGGATGGCATAGTACTGAAAGAGAATCAAAAGTCGATGTAATAAAAAAGAAAGAGATAAGAATACTCATACCCTGCTAAGTCGCAATATACGAATTGAAAAACAATTTTGTCCCAGTAAAATATGTATAAACCACTGCACGGTCTTGTATGAATATACAGTAAAACCACTACTAACAAGGCAAGTCTATGAGATGTTTGACAGTTAAAATGCTTAAAGTACACGGACAACCTGCTATTAATGGTAATCATAGAATGTCAATGGCAATTAGCTTATTGCACGAAACAATAAGAAAAGTGTAACTTACTGAGCAACAAACTATTATGAAGTTGAACCATCACCCAACATTTAGTCTTCCTCGTCAGTGAACCCTGATACAAAAACCATGCAGGCCTTCCATTGTATATGATTTAAACAGTTAGTGCTTAACTATTTCTCGGGTAGGTAAGGGGGTCAATCAGTTTAGATGGTACCCTGTAGGTGCTGTAATATTATGGTATACATACATTTCTTTCGAATTTAATTTTTTGCGATTAGACACAAACAATTGGACCTTCACCTTTTCTTTTGTTCACCATCGCGCTGTTTGGATAGATACATATAGCTAGCTTACTCACAAGGTGCAATCAGCTTCGAATCCAGAATTTAAAAAAGGAGTAGTCATTTACGACCTACATAGACATATCCTTCTCTGTCATTTTACCTTCAAGACTGCCTAAAACCTCCGGTAGTTTCGTATAAATCGCTCCAGTCATAAACTGAGTCGTGATCCTTACGTTAAAAGTGTAACCTCAGACCCGGAGGTTACACACGCCCCAGAACAGATCGGAGCATGTGGAAGCCTTTATGTTCAGGTCTTTCTTGCTGAAAGTAATTTAAAAAGTTCCTTGTGTAAGTTCTGGTCCTACGAAGAACAGATAGGCAGTCTGGTAGCTAGCCTTAAATAACCAATGCTTGATACCAGCTAATATTTATCCACTGAATATTTGTATTTATAACTGTAAGAATAGCTTTTTATTACGTTGTCTTTGTCAGAGGAACTACAGACGAGATCCGAGATATTCGTATCACTCTGAAAAGGCAATATTACATTTACAATTTCTTTTGAGGTTCTTCCTATCAAATGTGTGTTATGTATTTTTCTCTATTTCAATTTCAATCTATTATTGTTATCACTAGAAAGTATAGACACACGCGCATATATAAAATATAAGTGATGGAATAGGTATATAAGCTCTCGCAACGAAGTAAGCAGCCACGGTGGCAGGTAAGTGAGCCAACAACGGACACAAACGAGAAAATGAAATTCGATAGGAGAAAAAGTTACATTCATGTAACCCACTTGTTTTGCTCCGCTCATACTTTCATCCTTGTACACCAAAAAAGGCAAGTAAGATTATCCTCTGAATGCCTGCCGCCGTCGACGGTCTCTCGTTGTTTCTCCTTTTGTACTTGTGATAGAATCACACACTCACTTAATTCATGTATCTCACCACAGCGTACCAACCGGCGTTTCTCCATTTCACCGTTCTCTCTCTCTCTCTCCCTCTTTATACTTTTTTCTCTTTTTCCTTCGCATACATGTGAATGTGTACATTCACAGAGACTGGAGCTCTTTTTCTCTTTGCAGCAGCATGAGTTTCCACATTTTGTTCTTGCATACCCTCGACCTACTGTAGTTTTAGGACCCTAAAATTCGTCCACACTACGGGTAAAACAGTGTCAATGAAGATATGTTCGTGGTGTACCTTTTACCTATTTGTATCCTGTGATTTTTTTATCCTCTTTGGTAATGTTCCCAGTAGACTCTATGTCGTGTCTTTTCACCACTAAGGACTAAAGTAAGGAAAGCGGTAGGAACACCTCATACACAAGCTCACCAACGACAATCACTAAAACCTATGTTTTAATAGATGAGCTAATCTCAGTATATGAGTACATAATACCTCTGTACTCTATCCCATTTCGATGAGAAAAGTGTTGTGTTCCAAATAATACTGGCTTAACCAACACTGGGTAATGCGGCTTGCATACGTCAGACGTATTTATACATATCACTATATGCGTACAGAAGGAGGGCAAACTGCAAGAGATTGGAAAAAGGTGTAGGTACATATTATTTCTGTTTATAATAGACTTTGAGTATGAGAGTGAGTGTGTGAATGTTGCTGTAAAAAGTCCGACGACTGAAAAATATATTAGGGCTGGCGGCTCAGTACGTGTACATGTATGGTCGTGGTGGTACAAGTCTCCAGGACCCATTGTGAGATACACGAGACTTTCCTTCTCGGCATACTTCCTGGAACAAAAGAAAAGTAGCTGACTCAATGGACCCGACGTCTCGTATTTCTCAAACGTTTCATTTCGTTGCATTAAAACCCTTGGAATGAAGATAAATTTTTACTCGAAAGGGAAAGAAAGTGAGCGAAAACGTAGCTTTGGATGTAGTAGCTGGAAGAAAGGTCAAAAGTAGCCAGGTGACCCTACATATATAATATATGGAGGTACTTACATGTGTATATGTCTATATATACGATGATGAGTAATCCCTCGTGAAAAGATGGAATCCGAATCCATTTCTTTGTCATCCACATGAGATCTGTCTCGTTCTTAATGTAATATAAATGGACTACCTTTGTGAAGCCTTTTCCACGTTTGATGGATGATAGCGAAATTTTTTTTTTCGCCTTTTCTGTCATAGTCATAAGAAAATAGAGAGTTGCGCTAACGAAGTTAGGGGGAAATTGAATCCAAGTGTTCTTATTCTTTTGTACGTACCAAGTGAGTTTGTGTGCCTGTTTCATGTGGCCGCGGCGGTTAGTTGATATGCTGCTCTGACTGGTAATTCCGATTCAATTACGAACATGTATTTCATCAAATCATGTGTCCCCCAGACTTCCGAAATAATATTTATATGTACAAGGCCATCGATAATAACGATATTGCAATTGGAAACCTCAACTACACTACTCAACTCTTTTAATAAGTAATGATTCATAGTGGTCGTGTTTTGTCTTATGTACAGGAAAATTTGCCATTGTTTGTCGGTGCGTTGTTGCACGGCAACTCAATAATATTACAAACGACAGGCACAAGGTTGTTGTAAAAATAATGACCATATTTTGTATATCATTATCTCTGACAAACATAAGTAGTACTAGCTGATATACATACGTGCTGACAGTATATTATGGGCTTTCTGTTACATGATGCATCGACCGGACTAGTATTTCCACAAGTTATTGTCCACCCAAAAATTGTCGAAAACTTGAAAAAATTTCGTGTCTAAATACAACGTTATAGTTAAAAAAGGCATGATGTACAGGAAGAGGCAATTTCTTTAGCAATAGGTTCAACAATTCAGAAGAACTCAAATTATTTATATATAATTTATTAAGTGTTCAAAATTATGCTTGTTTCATGCGGCAGGTTTGGGGTTTGTCGATCGTGGTATTGTACAAAGATGTTGCGTCAAACGATTTAATATGCCAGAATGTCAAGACATGCAATAACTGACAATGAGTATAAACATAAACAGGCAATGCAGAATTCAGTGTTAACTAATTCAGGGTCGAGCCCGTAAGGGAACGCAGGAACCTGTGACAACTTATAAATTGAACGATCCTGTGTCATGCAGTGAAATTATCCGGCTTAGACGTAGGATCTGACATTCTTCACAGTAGGTGTTGAAACACTCTAGACAGATGGAATATATAAATGGTGCAATAAACTCGCAACAATCATGTATAAACCGAAGATACTTAAATAAAATCTGTTCATTGATCCTGAAAACAAACAATCTTGTGTGATACAAATTCACGGTTGTAATGATTTCATGCATCCATAAGCGACTGATACTCACAGTCAATGTCTTGTCAGTCAATTATTTCTCATTAACGTAATGTATCTTCCTATTTACCTACTTATATGTTTTCTTACAAATGGTACTAAAATGGTCTCATCCCACATTTTTATTCATTCATGTTTATGAAGAGTTATACGCAACAATAATTGTGTACGCAATCCTTTTGTTTTTAAGTTCAATCGACCAGTAGATAAAAATTTCTTTTCCTTCCTATGAATGTACATAGTGTATTACCTATATAAAAGCACTTGGATTTTTTTACTTTTACCAGTGACGTTGAAGTCATCACTTTTTCACATGCCATTTAACCAACCGTTGCTTTCTTTTGGTTGCGTCTAGACTACGTTAGAACTTATTTTCACTTCAATGCCTTCAATAGAATAAGAAACAAAAATCTCAATTTTGTTTATTTACTTCCCAGTTTCAAATCAAAAGCATTTTCCTGCATACACTTTGAATATAATACATTGCTTAATATGCTTTGCCATTTACTCATTTTCATTCTCATAGCACTTTTCTGTATATTGCTTCTTTTAAGTTAGCTTCATTCTTCAGTCCAGTGCACTCGAATGTTTTATTGTTTCAATGAAGAATAAAACAATGAAGAAAGTTGCAGTTGCTACTTCCACAACGAGAATATGTCTGTTCCAATGCTCCAACGTCCTTGGAAATGTCTAAGTATCCAAAACGGAACATCGTACAACGTATGAAAGTATGACAGGTTCTGTTTATAAATTCCTAGAAGGAAGTGGTACCTTGTAACATCCTCTGTTTTCTTTTCAAAACTTGCTTTATGGGCATCATCAAAAGAAATTTGTAAAAATACGAGCAGTATTACTCGAAGAAATTAAAAAAACGCAACGAAGTGCACTTTTCAGAGACGCAAAAGCAGCTCTCAGAAAATATACCTGCATGTTTGTCTACTATTTAGCTAATGACTTAATGATACAAGATGATAAGTAGTACTAAATTGACATTTAATTTTGTTTCTTGCGTGTTTGGGTAAAATATCCAACCGTTAAACAGTAGGAGGCTATGTGTACTTCTTGTCTCATATATAAATACCTTAGTGACAGAATTTGCTAATCCGGAACAACCGCCACTTAATTTATGCATAGTTTTTATATAACATAGAAGGATATCTCTTACGAGAGTGGTGGGAAAAATGAGGGAATTCCTCATTTGGGAAGAGAAAGTAAATAGCCTTTATTAAAAAGAGAAACGAGTAGGGACAATCTACAGAAATCCCTCATCGAAAGGGAAAATTGGGGCGAAACAAGAAAATTCCCGCATGGAGAAACGGAAATTCAAAGAGAAATTGAGAAAAAGGTTTGATTCCGAAGAAAGTATAAGGGAATTCCCATCTCTCTCCAAGGGGAGTTGGAGGAAACATTCGCCTCGTACCTATGAAATCACAAAAAATATACATTTAAAGAATAAATTTTACAAAACGAGCCATTTTCTGTACAGTCAAGTTCAATTAGAAGACCCGTTCACCAACGATTCATGCAAGACAGAAGGTTCACTGAAGGATTAAGTACATACATTTAAAATGATAAAGTATATATTTAGCCTGCTGTACATAAACGCACGTTGGAAGTATCAACTTGGATCTACTTTATTCCTAGTGTATGCGCGTGGAAAGGAAACTGCCACAGTAAATGAAAGATATCGCAGAACCATACGCTCAGATGACGGAGTTGGGTCTGATAAACACAATATTTCAATTCAACTTGTGACAAATGAATAAATTTATCCTTCCAATTACCATTATCCGGATACAAGCAAAATTTGTAGTTCCAACCCATTTTCCTTGTACCCATTGGGAAACTTGTCACAGAAAAATTGTTTACGACACTCAAAGTAAAACATCATGCACGTATGAAACAGGCACGTATCAGGCAAAGTTATTCAAAAGTTGCTGTTTGACATTCTGACATTCAATTAAGTAAATGGATAGTCAAGAAGGTTTATTTTCAATTTCATATCATTTCCCCTGATAATACATTTCATAACGGACACCTGAGCTAAAGCCTTTCTAAAGGAACGAACATACGCAGGCAGAACACAGTTGTTGCAGGAGAGAAAAAAACAGGATGAATACGATGGGATACAAGAACCAGTTCCAGCCTCCTTTTTCTTTTCACTCGCTCACGCTCATTTTCCTTTACGTTTCTACTTACCGCCATGCCAAGTTTTCTATCTCAATACAAGACCATTAACGATTTTACTATTGGTAGATCTATAGCGTGACTTGGTACGTTGAATTCAATGAAGATCACCTGCTGTGTCAATGCAAGTTACAACGATATGATTGATGAGCTAAGCTCGGCGCCTACATAATAACACATTCTCAATAAAAACAGAGTAACAGTTAACTCTGCGACTGCATATTGTAATGTGACATGAGGTTGAATACCAAAATATTGATTTCACGAACACCCACATCAATTGACTCTTAGGGTGACTTACAAAGGGCTGTTTGTCATTACAATCGGATAGAAATAGAAATAATACTGCCTGAGTGTATTGGTAATACCAGACAATGTGACATTTTGTTTTTACAGCGACAGTTTAGTTTAACGTAATACTTAGCTCGTCGAAGCGTAGTTGGTATTGGGTTGAAGTGTTTATTGTTGTGAGAATACAATTGGATAACAGTAGCAGTGGGTTTGAGTTGAAGCCTCTTGATAAGATTTTCTGGCTCATGTCTTCAATTTAGTAATTGCACTTTGTAAAATGGCGCATTTGGAGGAAAAGTGGCTAGTTATAAAGGGCTTTATGTGGGGGCACGCCTGGCTTCTATCCGATCTTTGTAGCAAATTGTTTGGTTTATTAAAACATTTCTATCGTATAGATGTTTGGGCATCATCATTACGTGGTAAATCTTATTAGAGATAAGAATATAAATCAATGACAACAATTTTGAAGTCGATGTAGCAAACTATAATTCTCGTCGAAGACACATTAACTCAACCGATGTTTGCCAATCATTTCAACTGTCTCTTGAAACAGATGATAAATGTAATCTTATATTTATGGTTCCAAAATAGACCCACAAAGTTTGTATTATTTTTGTTTCGTAATCATTATCACTCGACTTGTCTACTTCTCATCCCTATCATCCCGATCTCCCTGTCAGAAAGTTGGGGAGCAATTTGAGAAGGAAAATAAATAAATATAGTATAGCTGTGATAACTCCAACCACCAACAATAGCAGTAGAAATCAGTGTCGGTGTGTTCATGTCCCGCCTGACTCGGCGTCTACCTCTCACAGCCTTTCTAAACATCAATTATAAAGCGACAGAGAAAACGAGGGGTGGCTTTGTTACTTTATTGCCAAGTTTACGGAAGATTCATTCACCAAAAAGCAGTCACTAACACCACATCACGCAGAACACAGAAAAAATTCACGGTGTTGCTGACATAGAGTGGCAGACAAAAAGCCGTCAATCTTTTTTGTCACCTACCTAATGCTTCTTTTCTACCGTTTTATCTCCTTTTAACATTGTTCTCCAGTGGAAAAGTTGATTTGAAAGACATGCAGTGTTGAGTATTGGTGGCAGCGGTGGTGGTGCTAGTGCTGCGCTTAGAACAGTAACTAGGTATGTATAGTTAAAAGACACCTACTTATGTAATGTATGTGATAGGTAGTTTGCTTTTTACACTGAAAGGTACACCTACACATCCGTCACAAGAATGCTACTCACTTAAAAAATGTATATATCCAGCGGCATAGGAAACGTAATAAAAATCGATGTATTCATTTGAAAGGGGCGCTTGCTAACCTACTCGTTACATATATCATATTAAACTCCGGATTTAGCAAGGTATAACGATGGGCGTATTAAAGAAATTCGTTTGCTATAAGTGTACAGACTATAATGCATACGGCTTTTTACAGACTCGTAACTTAAATGGCGTAATATGCATCACCAGCAGTGAAAGGTGCTTTCCCGGTTTTAGCAACCCACCTATTAACTCGGCTAAGAGCTCTACTCCGCCACTCAATCAATGTGACAAGAGGAGTAAATTGGAAATGGAAGATTCGCATTCAGTGATCAGGAGACTTAGCACAATGTTTTGTGAACCTCTTCCAAAGTTTCCTTCCTGCAGCAGACGGAACGATAGGCCAAAATATAGAAATATAGGTAGGTAGGGGGTGTATGGGAATATGGTGTAAGGAGATCGCTACAAAATGTATCGTCATCATGCATTAAAAATATGGAACGAGTAGTTACTTTTTAGTAAGGTATGTATAACCAAGCAGGGAATTTACTTTTTATATCTGTTCATGATACAGTTTCATCTAAAAAGAATGGGATTGAAAAAACAGGATACCGTGTGTATGTATGCTGCTTTCCCTTTTTCTCTTCTATGAACAAGGTACGAGATGAAATGAACGTCGAACACAATCAAAAATTGATTGGCGCAATGGCAAACTTTGAAACTATGATTAAGTATATTATAAGCGACAAGTTTTGAATGGGAGTCTAGTTTGGAGAAACGGAAAGTGTTCACACTCACGATCAAGATAAAATTGGTTAATGTGCGTGTTGCTCTACGGGATCGTATATCCTTACGTGTGCATACGGATAGGGGGAAAATGAGAGAGAGAGAGAGAGAGAGAGAAAGATCGGTGATAATTCTACTGACAAAGAAAGTCACTCAGACAGTAAACGATCGTATCAGAAGAAAGAGGAGGGGAACAACGATGAGGAGAATCCACTATCTCGACTTTTTCATCAGGGTGAAATTTCTTTCTTGGAAGCGTAGACTTGACTGCACATGCATACCAAAACGAAGGGAAACATTCCGGATGCTATTTAAGGACGTAGTAAACGAATGTATGCCCTCCTGAGGTGTAACATCTGGCACCGGAACATATGATGGGTTTAAAGTTATACAATGACTATTACTCAAACATATTATTATCTCTTTTTGTTCCTTTATTAGAGGCGAAGCAGCAGAGAGCGTTTGCCAGTCAACAATAAGTGAGTTATCTCAGATTCCCCCAATTTCTACTTTTTCCAAAGAGCTGACTCCTACTAAATTGAGAACGTGCTTGGCAGGATTGAATAAAGCAGCAAATGCAGCATTTTAGCAGTTCAATTTTTACGATCCCGAAACCCGACTATTTATCTGGATTCACAACAGCAGTTATATCTGTAGGCGTTTCGTACAGTTGAGAAGAAAGTCTGCGTTGAGATAAAAAAAGGACGCTGATATGGGAACTCGTTGTGTAAAAATATATAATGGGGATGTCGCCCAACTAAATATTTCTGACGTTTAGGGATAGGGATGACATTTTTCATCTGATAGGGATCACAGCATGTCAGCGCAAAAACACTAAAGTGTGAGCAGGCCTCACTGAACAGAACGATGCAATGACTACACAGGAAAGTGAAAATTTGCGACACTTGCAATGGGAAAGTCGCACCTTTTAGATGAGTGCATGTATTCACCGTAAATATTTAATAGGGAAAGGTGCGCATAAACTTTTACTTTAGCCAGCTAGTTATTCTTCCTCTCCTGCTAGCTTTCTATATCCTATCTTGTTTGTTCGTCTACCACCGGTTTTATCAGGAACTAGCCCTTTGTGTGATGCTAGTTGTTTTGAATTTAAAAGTGAGTTAGATTAGCTACCTAGGATGTGATGCGGAAGAAATGTAACAACTAAAATATACACGAGAAACATATTGCATTTGAGATGGATGGAGAAATGTAATTCCAGAGTACGAGTCCATAGGTAAATACTACCAACACGTTTGCAAACTTTAAATTACTCCCGTATAGGATTATGCATTAGTATTTTTCTGACTACTCTGCTTATTCCATCCAGAGGTCCCTTTAAAATTCATAAGCACAGAGACGAAAGAATAGAGAGAGTAAGAAAACGAGGGAGCATCAACAGAAAAGAGATACACGATGAAAGTGGAAGAAAGCAAGCACACGGTCAGCGTTCGGACTTTTGGCGTCGCGTTATTGAAGCAGCAAACATGTGCAAGTAGTTACGCAGAGAGAAAACTCGCACTGTGATGCTGTGTGCTCTTGCCGCTTTTAAGTAAAAAGAAGTTTAAAAAGAATCTGCATACTGTATGCAAGCTTCCCAAGCAACGGCAGAGAAAGAGGGGAGGGTAACGGAGAAAAGACAAAGATATACAATAATAAGTAACTCTCCGGTTTCCCATCACACCAGTACTCTTCATTATAATCTAGCATAATTGTCTGTCCGTCCGCGTCCACGCGTTGCTCACATGTGGGAAACTAATACCTAGCGCGATGGTGGTTACCAAAAAAAAGGTTTCTTGCTACCGCTGCTACCGAACCACAATCTAGAGAGTATAGAAAAACTCCCATTAAATGAACGCAGGTATACTTATATAAGCCTAGCATGTATGAACACTGCACGCTATAGTATTATTCAGGATGTTCCAAAACCCCTTCCGCCACTGTTGTTGTGACTTGCAAAGTTTTCCTGGATTTTAACTTTGTTTAAATGTCGCTGCCGTCACTTTCTTACGTTCCTGGTTATATGGTTTACTGCATACACAAGTACTTTCACATGCAAACCTATTACGAATAAATACATACATAAGAAGTTGCTATGCGTGCAAGAACCCAGTTTTTACCTTCACTTTACACGTATGTGAACGAGAATAAGAGATAATGTACCTCTAGCTAGGTACTTGTTGTAGGTACTGTTCTTCCTGGTGGGCATGCCTTTCTTCTGTCGTTCACTGTGGTTGTATCTTTATGAGTCTGATCGCTTTTGTATACTTGTGGTACATTAACAAATATTCTATATGCAACGTTTCACCTTTCACTTTTCCTTCTTCTTCTTTTACTTTTCCTTCTACTTTTTTTTTTCTTCTTCTTCTTCTCTTTGCACCAGCACGCTCGAAATATTACATATTTAGTGAGCGCTAACGGTGACATGCATACATTACAATTTCACTTTCATTTTTATACACGCCACCATGTTCATCTTAAAACTAATTGAACGACGACGGTGGATGTACTCTGTAAGGTGGCTACACTCGCCCCTCCTAGGTTTGTATACGAAGCATGACCGTAAAAATGTGCTCTCACATACAATTTCCCCCTTGTAGGGTAGTCTACAAAGGAGTTGTATATAAAAGGAACGAAGTGATAGCCATGTTTTGCTTAAACATTGTATTATGAAAATGGTACACAAAGATAGAAATGTGAGCTTATGTGATTATCTAGGAAAAAAGAAAGTAACCCTGGTTTTGCATAAGCACAATCCCGCTTTAACTAAATACAAAACACCTATCTACATTTTAAGCGGATAGACATGTTCGGATTGTATTAGTTCTATTATTTCGATGTCTTTCGGGATTTTCCCTTATGTTAGTATGTTCCCACATAAATTACTTTAGCTAGTGTTGGTTAGGTACATCCTTTCCCTTTGTCTGGAGTAGATAATAATAATTATTATTATTATTTATTATGCTAAAATATATTTTCAATTTTCTCCATTCCAATATGCCTTTTCCGACTACGTTTAGTGATACGGAAAATTACAGCATAAAAAAATCAATGAGTGCAGGTTAGTTGCTTCTGTGAAAATTCCAAAATATGCGGAAAAGTTTCCTCAATTTCTGGAAAACACGCGGCATGAATGAAAAATCCTTTTAAGCTTTTATGTAACAACACAGTCGTACTGTCCGTATTGTGTTTGGTTGTCGTGCTCATCGTATTTATGAGGAGGTGTTTACCTTGAGAAATATTTCTTTCCTACCTGTTTTATAATACCATGGTCAACGGGCAGCGTAAGTATCGGACGTGTACACTGGTATCGGTTATATCAGCTATATATATTATTTATGACGTATGACTATACTAGTACTATAATGTGTGGAAGTGTGGCTGAAATCAAATGGCATTTATGCACAAATGTGCGATGGTTGAAGTAAATACAGAAACCAATTAATATCGGTGCTTCTGTTGTGTAGTAACATATTAAGTAGAAAGCTTATTATTTCTAACGTTACAATATCCATCCGATCGTCAACAAAGGTATATTTCTTCCTGACTGTTTAAATGTCGAGTGTACGCTTTTACTCAGTGCATAAAAGGCTAAGGAGTGGAGAGTAGTGGTTTGTCTTTGGCCGCATGGGCACGTTTTTGTTTTGAAAAGACAAAGAAAATAACCTGGTCTATTAGAGCCACTCAAATGAATAATTTATTCTAATTATGACGTATGTTGGAGTTGGATTCCACTTGCATGCGTGTTTCCACATAACTAGTAATAATAATTCTATGTGGAAGATAAAGTGGCACACTGTCCGTCATCATTATTTGGAGTACTTACAGCCACATATACCTACCTCTAGTGAGCAGCCCCATATATCTGTATGCAGTGTCATGTGATACCCTCACAACTGCCGGTGGAAAGAAAAGGAGAATACTGGATTTTATTGACTGCTTCCAAAGGTATTGTAAACCTATAAACATTCATGTGGTTCATCGATCTGCGTCGGTAATTTGATTGACTCTTTATGAGTCAAATTGGTTTTCTTCTCGTCCATACATGCCTCGTTTTTTTGCTAATGGATTCCTGAAGATTATACTCCGCGGCGATGGCAATGGACGGGCTGACAGACAGGTACAAGAGTGGTTCACGGTCAGAATGCGACAAATGTAAAATAACAGGATACCACTACCCATGCTTGAATGGGTACAGGGAAACAATTCCAATTAAAACTCACTTTATTCACTTACGTTTACGTTTGACATTAATATTTCCCCTTAATCGAATAACATGTATTGGCTACAACGTTGTTGGGTCATCCCAGATAAAATGCTCTCTGCGCACTTTCCTTTGTCAGCAAAGTTACATTATTCCAAATCTAATTTGCGAGATTCTGGTCATTGGACATTTTTCCTTTAGCGATTTGCCCGTGAACCTGTGCTACTGCAGCAGATCCATATAATCTTGTCATTAAAAAGTAGTAAGGGTCCTGTTTCATGGAAACAAAAGAGGTTATTTAATTAAGAAGTGCTTTAATATTGAAAAGGTTCATCATATGTAGTTTGGTGTGTGAGCTTTGTACACAATATGCATAAGTAGTTTCTGTATAAATTGTACGAGACGCGCACCCTGCCAGCTAACTAATTTCAACCTTTTCGCTGTTCTGTCATAATAGGGTATTATGGGGAAAATAATAGCTTTTCTGGAAGTATATAACACAAGCACACAAAACTTACCGTCGTAGTTATGACTCTCATGCTGCTTTTATGATCGTTTGGTTTAGGCATCTCGTGTACTTTTAAATACCAATAAGCCTCTCAATAAAATAGGCGGGTTAGCTGTTCGTTATTTAAGTGAATAAGTGAAACATCGGACCTGCAGTTCTCTCCAATAAAGGAATTTGCTTGCCTTCCTGTTCACTTCCGAAACTTGGATCGTCCAGTGGACGGCAAAGAGGAAAGTTTCTCTTGTTGTGTGCATCCTCCTATCTGACAATTTCCTCCAATAATACCTGTGTCCTGCTCAAGTTGGATTTAGCAGGCTTCCATTTTAATTAAGGCTGGATATTTTTTTGGTAAATATCAAGAAAATAGAAATTGATCATCGTCATTGAAAACGCGAGAAGCATTGGAGCATGGGTTCGATAACTTTTTTGTAAAATGATCAAACAGTGGAGAACGTCACACTCGGCTGACTTTCCTCAATACGTGACACTGCTCAAAGTGACCACAATAGTAAAAGTAGTTTCTGGGTGTGTGTGTGTGTAGAGAAGCCCACACAAGACGGACGTCCTTTTCATTTGTGTCGTTATATCCAGTACTGTTGCTCACCCAATTTAACCATGAACTGACACAAATACGACAAAACGTCAGAATTCCTCTCACCGCTTTTATATGGAGACTCGCTCCTCAACTTTTTATTAATAAAACAGGGGAAAATTGTAAAAATAAATAAATGAAGTTGGTGGCCATGTGTGGCACAGTAAATATTTGTGTACCGTGTATATATCATGGCTCAAGCACATAAACGGGACGATACATGAACAGGAATGGTGAAAGTCTCACTACGAGATGAAATATATCTTAAGGGCTTGTGTCATGCCATGCCTACGTCGACGTTGTGTGGGACGTCGTGTTTTGTAATTCCAAACACGAAATATATACATTTGTCACAGCGCGGTGTGTGTTGCAACTCTTGCGACGGCTTCCCAAGAAAATAATGTCTAAGTCTAGTTCTTCTTGTATAGAATGGCAAGGGATATTGGGATGATGTTGGTTGGACGATGATGATGATAGGCATCGTATGTGTGTGTGTGTGTCTGTGTGCAATGAGCAGTGTTATTTTCCTGTGACAAAGAACTGCAGTTGAGCTCATGTATTACGTGTGTGTAGTGTGTACAACACACACATACAAACACCAGTTTCATTATTCCATCTCCTCCACCTACGTGTATTATTTTTACGGAGGGCGGCGTACGAATATCTCACGGGTTTCTCTCTTTTCTCTCACGATACAGTCTAACTTTACAGAATTTCTTTCCATTTTTCCCCTATCTCCAGAGTCGATACTGTACCCAGTATCTTCACTAATTCACGTGATTTATTATTGCTTTCCGCAGAAATTTACTGGTGTAAAATGAACTCGGGTGCAATCACAAACTGGGGCAATGTAATATCGTTTCTAAAGCGTGCCAAGTGAACGAAGTGGTGAACGGGATAGTGTCCCAATTTCCCAAATCAAAACCATGTTGTCACAGGATAAAGAGCTTTCCTTCACTCGAATCAATTCTCTTGCCGCTGTACGGAAACTGATTCTTGTGAGAAGGAAAAGAAATGCAGAGACTGTTTTACTCGTGTACTAATCAGCAAGTGAGTTGTAATAAAATGCAAAATATTACACCACCCTATTTCGGCGGAATGGATTGGATGTAACAAAAGTTGCATTGATAAGATATAAACATCAGCCTTAGCGCACAGTATTGGAACATTTAGCCAGTTGAACAAGTTTCCTTATATATAGTAATATGTGAATAAAGCAGTGTGACAGGAAGCCTTTTTCTCCGGATATAATCGAGAACATTGGGATTATTAAAACCAGAAAATGGATTATCTTCCTTGACAACGGTATAAGAGGGCGACGCACCAATGGTTCCAGAACTCTCGAACAAAAAGATCTTTGCGAATTAAAGTGCAGGCAGACAGGATCAGTCCTGATGATGCGGGTTATTATTGTTGTATAATACGGAAGGAAGCCTTTTCAGGTGTGCTCGTGTGAAGAAATCTTTCTACCGTCGTCCTGCTGTTGTCCATATGCGTTCACCATGGCATGGTATGTTTTTTTGGATGAGAATGTTATACTCGTAGGTCAATGACGCACTCGCAGCGCCAGGTTCTTTGATGATAAACATAAAGAGTCAGATCTGTTGCCTAGAGTGAAATTATATGATTCCCTACTTTCTCTCCCTTTCCCTTACCATTATCCCCATTTCCCCTTTTGTAGATGGAGTTTAAGGTAGACCGAATTGTAGGGAAAGGGACCAGTAGAAAAAATCAAATATAACGACCAACCTGTTCAAAACGTAGAAACATAGGACGTTCATACGTTTCGTTGGAGTACAAAAATATTTACACAAAATGGATTTTGGCAAAGCCTACGCTGAAAGGGAAAATAACTCAACACTCTTGTCATGATTGTCGCTGCAGTTGTCCGGTCACAAAGCCGGGCTTTAATGAAAGAGTCGCAAACCACTACGACAATAATGTGGATATTTATTACGGTAGGTACTATCGGTAAACTCATCTTTACGATAGAGTTGCATAGGACAGCATCGGAGCTGCTCTTGCAGAAATTCTCATTTTCGGCCACAATTTTTAAGAACAAGTTGATATAAGTCGCATGGAACTTACGTCTTACTGAAAAGGAAATTTTGATTTCGCTTTCTTAAAAAAATCTTTCTTAAAGACCGATCCTTTAGACAAGACTTGTAAGCTAGCCGATGGAATAGTGGGGAATCGTATTTATTGTAGGTACTTGTGTTTTGTACCTAGTGCAGTACATCTACGATCCATTAAAAAGGTTCATTCGCAGTGAAAGAAGACATACGCCACCATGTATAATAAGTTAAAAAGAAAATTTTCTTTTGACTTACTTCCTTTCAAAACTGTTTACCTATCCACATTTCAAACTAAAAGTTTCCTTTTTGACATTACCATCTTACTATCTTACATTCATTTTCTAAAGAAATGCCCAAAGTAGCGGAATCAGCATCTTCCGAAGTACTAAACAAAAAGTGGAACTGCCGAAATGCTTTAAAAAAGGGAGACTGACGTGGGTCGGCCATTACAAGGACCATTTTGAATCAAACTCAGGAACCACCAGCATACAGCCAAACACTATTATCATGGCCACCACAAACATTAGGATGAAGGTAGAGAGGTTGTGTGGGAGAGAGAGAGGGAGAGGAAGACAAAGAAATGACTAGAAAGCAGCAGTAGGGCTAGCTTGCCAAGGGAGAGGAAGGAAAGGTTTAAAATAATGTAAGCATGTGGATGCATATCTAACTTCGCTTTTGTTCCAAGCGGTAGTTTGTTTCTCCAACGTTGTTGGCCTCACGATCCCTACGGATTAGTAGCCATTAAGCATTTTAGACGGAAACTTTCTTCCATGATTACCATCATTAACACGGTTAACACGGATCTCTACAACCGCTAATCAACCCGTCAACCACTTCCCTCAGCACGCCCCTTTATGTACTATCGCACGACCTTCAGCAGGGTTCTCTGTTGGTACCACACAACGAAAACTTTCAAAAAATAAAAACTTTTCTTTCAAAAGTACTTACGAGTCTGAAAGTTAAGATTTCTTTTTCTCTGTGGTCACAGTTAACCAGGAGAATTATTTAAGTATGCGAACGGAGGAAATTGTAACTTTTACTTTACTTGTGACCGCGGACAAGCCCTGCACAAAAAAAAACAAACTGAAGGGGCTCCTATGCCAGTTGTCTACATGCGGATATTAAAATTCTAATAAAATTGTAGGATTTTTTAGGCAAGCGATTACAAATTAAGTTTTTGGAGATTTAGATCTGAAATCTTGCATGACCAGAGTTCGAAGTAGTTTTCTCTGGCCGTGTCGTCCCTTATTAAGGACGTTTTGAATGTTTCAAAGAAAACCACCATATAGACAACTAATTTTTACTGTTTAGCATCCCATCTCCGGTGGGTTAGTCTATATCACTACTATTATTCGCTGATATTTGCCCGTAAAATACTTCAAATTCGAGGGGGACAGATGCTTTTTCTTAGTTTAAGTACCTTATTAGTAGTTCCGCTGGTTTAACGCGGAAACGAATACAATTTACTGTCACATCTACAATTCAACTTAAAAGACATATGGGACGTAGAGCAAGAAAAAAGACTGAGATTCTCCTCACATTATCGGTACGCATAGCGCTCCAGTTTTCAGGCTTTGGTGCACTTATACTGACTGTTTACGGTCCCACAAGGACATATTTTCTGGTCATTTCTCTATCGATTCAGAAAGTTTAGCACTAATCAGAATACAAGTATGAGACCTTGTTACGCTACGCTGCCTATCCATGAAAAGTTGATTGCTTGCCTGTCTCTGAGGCACTTTCAGCGTAGGGAAAGTTAAATACTCGTACTACCCAAATAGCGTTTGAGGAAAATAAATGCTGCAGAATAAATTTGGTTATTCCGGTTACTATGCACACACGGTTAGTTCACTGAATTAAATTTATGCATCATCATCAAGAATCTGTGTATACCTCCTCCTCTCCTTCCAAAGCGTCAGCAGCACGAACTGGAATGATAATCAAACAAATGCGAGAGTATAAAGGGAAGGTGATATAGCTACGTCAGTAACTTTGTAAAAATATCACAGACAAGCTTTTTTTTCAACATGAAAAATGTAAAAACAGAAGTAGAAAAGCTGTGTTTTGCCATCTGAAAAGTCTCAGACTCCCAAGTGATTTGCCTTTTTTAAAAAGAGAAAAGTGAGTTGGGTAAGGTGGTTCATAATGAATTCCAAGAGATGTCTGATAACAGTGTATAAGTATACTACGTTCAATAGTCGCAATACTAGACTAGGTAGCGTTGTTTCGCGTATTATTACTTCTCAATAACTGGGTTTATAGTGTTTTCTACCCAAGTCAGAAAAACGGACTGACACATTTTGAATTTTTAATGTTACAGGAATGTACCTTGTCATTCCTGCGTGAACCCTGAATACTAGTGAACTTTGGGACGATAACAGTGAACACAATTGCTGTAAATAACCATTATTAAACTGATGTGGAAATGCGTATAACAGCTGCTCTCGCCTTAGCATATATATACATATATGAATATACCTAAAGACTACTGGTTTGTTCGAATAATTTAACTAAAACACATTCCTCTTGGTGGAAATGATAACAGGGAGAAACGAGATTAATTTTAAAATATGTTCTCATGTCAGTTATTTTCATGCTTTGAAAAATTATTAAAAATGTCAAGAGTTCTGGGGAAGATACTCAGTTGAGTTGCCCCATTTAATTGTGTAGCTGATAATTAAAACAGGAAGAAATATATTCAATTAAATTGATCGCATGTAGCACAGCTTAGCTTAAAGTCGTTATCATTGACAACTGACAATAGTGAGACAGTAACTAACTAAATGCCAACTGATACTTTAGTTGGGAGAAAGTAACCAAAATGTTCAGAATGAATGGGAACAACTAACCACAAAAGAGACATAAATAATTTCGTGTACCTAGAAACTTTAATTTAAATATTGTGCTTAATTCTAAAAAGTCCCTGTCTGCAATTTATCAACTAACATATTTCATTTTCACTGGCAAATTGTGGCATTTTTCACCTGCGCTTCCTTATAAAAAGACGGTACGTTGTAACGATTCCTGGTTACAGGTGTACGCATACGGTACTCGTAAATACTAGTCCTTGCCTATGACCTTAAAAAGAAGTCGTCTTCTCTCAGGTTGGTTTATGTTTTAATACTGCTGTGCACCCAAAAGCCAAGTTTTCTTTTCTCACTGTCTGAGTACGAATGGAAGATGGATTATTGGAAACGTGAGCAAACGCAACATTTACGACCATGTGGAGAAAGAGAATGAAGGGGAAATATTGCCATTTTGCCATGAGAAAATGAGAATCTTTGAATTCGTTGTACGTCGTCTTCTTGGTAAACAGAACGCTACAGATGGAAAAATGTACCTACGTACGTATCACATCAGAATGTAACATAATGAGTCTACTACTCCAGTCGTTTTCGTCTTCTCTTCTCCCACTATTCCATAAAAGTTTTCTGACAAAAAAAAACTTGTTCTTTTTCTTCTATTTTGTGAAGTGGGAGGCAAAGTTATTCACACCGGAGCGGACCACGTAGGAAGAAGGAAAAGTTATGGGTTGTAGTAGTAGCAGTAGTTTTCTCATAAGTAGAAAAGTTGAGGGTTCACCTTCAACATAAGAACGGTGTCAGAAAACATCGGTCACCACAACTGACTTGTAATGGCAGTAGCGTAAATAAATATGTGCGAAAAAGTGGACAAGCTAACATATTTATGCGCATTCGAGGGGGACATAAAAAGGAAAAGTTGAAAAACTGAATTACCTTCAAATAACACGAAAATATACACAGTGTATAATAATAAAAATAATAATACAAAAAGCCATTTTCAAATGGCTTATATCCCTGTTAGTTATTATTATTACTTGCGGGCAGATAAAACAGAGGAGAGACAAACACACACATACACACACACGAGGATTGTAATTTTAGTGATGACTGCAAATTAGCATAAGAATAGGTCTCTAGAGAGCTAAACTAAAGGGGAATTGTATGTATTTTCCCTCTTGTACCCGATATCAGAGTGCTTTTACACTATTTTCGAGCCCCTTGGACTGGACGAACTGTTTCAGACATCTTGATCAAGTGGGCTGTCAAATCCATGGTCATTGGACAAAGCTAATATTGTAGTAGTGAAAAAAGAACATCGCATTGTAAAAACATTGCTGCTACTCCGGCAGCCATCACAATCCAAGTAGTCATTGATATTTGCTTGTAATAGTCAAACAGCAGTGTGCTCTGGGCTACACTATTACGGAGAAGGAAAGTAAAGTTGCTGCTGTCAAGTAGATTGGCAATGCCCAAAAGCTGTGAGTTTGTCGCTCCTTTCAAGAACGGTGAAAGGTACATATATGACTGGAAAGTTAACATAAAATCTTGTAACGGGTACAAAGACATTGGTATTATGAGCCGTACACGCAGACTTTGAGCGGAGTGAAATCAACGCGATTGTAGAAAGTAAGAACATCCATCTGGCCTCGTCCATGTGGACACAATTCCGCGTGATTCTACTTGTAGATATAAAGATGTACACACGGGAAAGTATTTACTCGTTTGCGTCTGAAATCTCCCGTTATTCCATTACTGGTAGTTTGACAGCGTATTTTTTCATTCATTTACCAGCTCAACTCGTCCCACTATCAACCACTCTCCACAAGCATTCGACTTGAAAATTACAAACTTCTCTCACACCAATGCATCTTTTGTCTCAAGATATTGCTGATTTCGAGGGAAAAACTTGAGAGGGAGATAGGGAAGCTGAGAAGGCTAGGTACATGCTACGTCGAGCTGGAATTTTTCTTCGCTTTCATATTCAAAAAAGCCAGCAGCAGCAATAACAAGGATTTTCTAGTATGTGCTTCAACTCCCCCTGCTCCGTGCTCGTTCATTTATCGGTTTCATTTTTCAGTGTCGAAAATAAAAATAATACCCAGGAAGCTGTACCCATTTGTTTTATTCTCTCTCATTTTTTCATTTTCCCGTTCGTTATTTGTAAAAAGGAGAAAACAGGCTGAATGAACTGAATGCAAACTATTAATTAAAGTTCTACGGTTCGTTTCCACGCTTACTTTAGAACCACATTTTATTATTAAGGATCGTTAGATCCCTCATCAGATTGGCAGTCGTCTCTGATTCCTCCGTCCGTCTGTCACCAAGTTTTTTTCTCAGAAGGGAGAAGAAATTTTAAAAGTGTACAAAATTTATAGGCATAATCAATACCTCGGAAAGTGTTCCCAAGGTTAACCTTCAGGGGTAGAAATGAGAGGTCACATGACAATTGTCAACCAAAGGTTACATTTAGAAACCCACTTCAACCCTCCATATAGGTATGTCCACCTTCACCCCAGTTGGTTGACCCCTATGAACCGCGGGGTGTCAAAGTTAAAACTTGTACAAATCCAACACTTGTAAAACTATTGAAAGTGTTTTCATTGAGTGACTGGTATTAACAAATGATCCCGCATCAACATAACATGCATATAATATGTTCTTACGATCCTTCTCGACAACATTTTAGCAGCTTATTATATTTTTATGTTGGTCTTTTGTACTGTATATAAATGAAGTCATAATAAAACACTTACTGTGTTTTGTTGTGCATTGAAATCAGACAGGGGTAAACCGAACGAAAAGAGCAGAAATACTCCATTAATTGAATATAAATTTAGCAAATGAACAAGAAACGGGAAAGTTAGAGAGACAATGTGATGGGCAAAATGGAACAGGGAAAAAATCTGAGATACGGACAAGCTTCGCGCTTTTACAGCGTCATTATCATCACCCCTTCTCTCCAGCCTCCAGAACATGAAACAAATAATGAAATTAAGTTTGAATTTTCCTGAAAACTTGAGAATAACTTAATTATGAATGTAAACATGAAACATGAGAGAGGAAAATGGTAATTTTATGCTGTAGCAAGTGAGAAAGCACAATCACTCGTAATAATTCAACGCGACTCGCATCAGTGTAGTGCTCACTTTCACTCAACCAGCAATGCACTCTTCTGCTTTCTTTGCTTACAAAGTATCCTTCTTTCTTTCCAGTAGACACAACATGACATACATATGCATATACACAAACACAAATTATTATCATTACTAACCGGCAGCATCCCACGGCGTGAGATGTTCCATGAAAATTGGCGTGAGAGCTACTTTGAATTTCCCAACCATAAAGGCAGAAACGCGGAGAAATGTTTTTCGTAGTGCCATAGTCATAAATAAGCAACTTCACACAATTCCACACTTCTCATCTACAGAAGAGAAACCGCTATTGTCCTTACCTCTGGTAATCTTACCTCACCTCATAATGTGTGTAGGTACGTGTATGTTCTTACATCGTAGATCCTAGAAAAGTTACACACAGCAGCGTGCCATGGCAGTAGTAGTGCCATCGTACACAGTGGCACGGCTTACTTAAGAAAATCTTTGCACACCAATTATGTAAAGCTCTCTGAACTTTTATTGATTCAGACTAGTAGAACGGCTAGGTGGCCCTAAGGTAGTTTTTCATTTTAAGCTACTATACCAAAAGTAATTATAATAATTGGACGGTCTTCTTTTAGCAGAGTCCATAAATTAGTCTTTCTTTTCTAAATACATGCATTGGGATAACGCGCCCGTATATCCGGCGAGTATATCTACTATTCAGCCACGTGTGTGTAGTCTCCGTTCCCAATCGTTGCCTCTCTTCTCTCTCCCCTCCCTTTTAAAAGTGTGTATGTGTATGCAAGTTTATAAATTTCATGCTGCAGCTTGCCCTAGTAGTAATATGTTTAATAAGATAATGCTCTCGTTTTCCTTTATGTATCATTTCATGGGACATAAAATAATGTCACCAATGTTTTCAAATGGTTTAATGCGTTTCGATATAGGCGATAACTCGGCAAAGAGCTTCGCTTAGCTTGCCGTAGCGTTAGTATTGTTCATCAGATAAGGATCTTCACTTGCACACAAACACACACATACACACCTACTTTCATTCAACCGAACACATGAAATTGTCAGCGTAAAATGCACGTCGATTCATCCTCTCTGCTCTGCTCAGGAACTGCGTGATGTAGTCATAAAAGGGGAGAGATAGAGAAGGTTTTTTATTTAGACGAGAAAGAAAGTGAACAAAAGACTCGACTTTTCACCTTTCTCACATGAGGGGTCAAATAGCTCAAAGCCATCCTGTTCACTCATTTGTACATTTATATTGCCATCAGAACTACTCACTCCCTGTACCTGTGTAGTTAGAACTGCAGCACAACACCTTACCTACTACATTCCAACTCGGTTATTGGGTAGTGGGGTTTGTATTTCAGTAATAAGATATCCGAGGCAAGTTACTTCTTAGTTTATATACGTTTGGATAAAAACACTTTTTTGTTGGCATCTTGAAAAAAATGCATTAATCAAGCGATTGATAGCTTCCTTTTACACGTTCCCGTTTATTGTATTGCCACCAACGCGGAGCTTTTTCTCTACCTTTTGAGCTCATCAAATGATGATAATACAGAAATACGAGTATATAGCGTTAAAGACGAATGTGAGGCCATACTACTGCCTGTATGAACGATTCATTATCAATTATCACTATTCACTATCCTCCATGCAATAGAAATGTATGGTACGGTGCAGGTGCCGAATGCATTCTACGAATCCATGAAATTGAGGAGGAATGTTGTGCCCTTTCAACTGACAACTCCGAACTATTACGTAATGAGAAAGCGTTTATAATTTAGTTGAAAAAGGAACGAGTAGAGAAACCTTCGTTGTGCTACTAAAACGTTTTCTTGTAAATTTAACATTATTTTAATCCATACCTTGAGGAAGGACGACCTTTTTATTGCCTTTTTTTATATCCACCTCACCGTGGGTGGGGGAAATACGAAAGAAATCGAAATTTACACCTTACACTTTCCCAATTAAATGAATCCCTCGACTGTACTGATTCTCTGTGAGCTCTGTACTGGTATTGTAGCAGGTACTTAAAACGTTGCAGCGAGGATCGCGCAAACAACTGGTAGTAAAGGTGGAAGGTAAGGTTTAATATTATCAAATCAAAAGAAATGTTCCATTTTAGAAATTTTTTAAGGATAGATATACATCACCAGGAGGAGTAGTAAAAAAGTAAGTGCTATACTGGTGATGGCAGTAGTGGCGTGTGTGTGTGTGTGTGTGTTTGTGAGTTGTGTGGGTTTTAAAAAGCAGAAAGCAGTTCACTACAAAAGGGAATAATTCGCTATTAAGCGAATGTAATCACAGCTTGACTTGTGTAAAAGGTCGAACAAAGGTTGAGGGTAACAATCAAGTACCCACTCACTCCATTTTATTGCATATAATCAGTTTATTAACAGGAAGTGGATGTTATGAACAGAAATATTTCTGCTTGAAGAGGCTGTACAGAGGAAGCGTTATTATTGTGCGTAACTTTTGCTGGATACTATATGCCTCATTAAAGAGCCATAAGTAGGGAACAACAGATACAAGTTGTGAGTTGTGTGTGAGGTTTATGAAGACCACCAAAGAATCCAAGCTTATACCCATTTAAACGTGTGCGAAATCCCATACCAGTCAACTTTACATGAATGGGGTGGTTAATAGACGCCGTGGTTATAGATGCTGGGCTTGTTCAAATTGTATGGGATTACTTGTGAGAGCATTTTCAGCAATAAGTATGCGTATGTGCAAGTGTGCTGCCATTGTAAGCCGCAGGACAGGGGAAAAAAGCTATGCAACCAACCACCATCATCACTTGGAAAACCATGCGATTCCATTTTTTTGTGTTATGTGTGCTACGAGAAAACTCTAACAACGGAGCCATTTTCTCTCCTTTCCTTTTTGTTCCTGCCCTTTCTTTCATGAAGATTAGTGCTATGATCTCTTCCCTAACAATTTTGTACCTGCTTTCTTTCTCTCTCTCTCTTTCTCTCTCTTCCTTCACTCACACATCTACTTAAACTTGCGCTACTTCACGAAACGCTCTCACTGCCGTGTTATTTAGGCAGCCTCCCATTTCTCCAGTTTTATGCTCTTGTTTCTTCTGAGCCACACACACATACACACGTATATACATACAAGTATATGTTTGTATATACCTGTTCCCTATTCACTGGCGCTGAGTCAGTATCAAATAATGTGCTTGCTTGTAGCAATGGATTCACATGGTTCACGGAAAGCATATTTTTCTCGACTACTTGCCTGCCCGTGTATATGTAAGTATATTAAGTATAATGTGTTTACTGGAGTGCTCTATGTCATCATCATCGTCATCATCACAGGTTTCGACTATCGTCTTCATTTGAGTTTGCACACCAACACAATGTGAGATTTTTTCGCGTTGGGGAAGACCCGTGTAAATGGAATGCTCACAGACTCCAAATTATGTATATACAGGGTTTGCTAGTACTGGCTGACTAGTGAGATGTCTACTTTTCCTATACCCTTGTACTTGGTTGATAAATAATACTCAAGAAGGAGTTCCAACAACAGCTTCTAAAAGGAGTACCAGTTGTATAGTTTCTACAACGATCACTTACTTGCCTTATTCACTTTCATATAAATGAGAAACGTTAAATGCATGCTTATTGCGTCAGGTGTTAGGTGCGAGAGGATGAGTATGCAATGCGGTGTTGTTAGCAGCAGGGGAAAGAAGCAAAACACACAATATTGCATAGGGGTAAATACTAAGAAAACTCTTTCTCTTTCCCACTTTTTTTTTCTCTCTCTCTCTCTCTCACTGACACACAGTCTATTTCTTTACCCCTAGAATCTAACAGAATCTAAACTAGGAAAATGCCAAGTATTTTAGTTTTCTCACTTTATTTCTTACCCATTCAAATTCCATTCCTTTTCTATGAATTGTGTTATTATAAATGTGAAAAGAGTGCGGACCATGGAGCCAGCTTGTTTATGTCAAGAAGCCGTAGTTTTCCCCCGCCATAGTAGGTTTTTGTCATTACTTTACGACATAAATATATTTCACGGCTTCACCGCTGTGAGAGTAAATAAACGGATGGTTAGTATCATTCTAGTGGGCTGGAGATGCTGAAATGAAAGAATACTGAAAATATCCCAAGATACTACCTAGGTGGTGGTGATATAACGTACAATCTCAGTATTTTTATTAATGGTGTATAAGAGGAACACAGTAGTCTAGTATTATTATTGATGATTGTCATCAGAACGGAATACTAACGACAATACTGATGGTGATCTACGTTGTGCACAGTGTAAGTGCGGTAGACGACCGCCTGCATAACGAATGTGGGGTCTAGTCAGATAGTTAGACCATAAGAGTTGAAGTGAAAATATGGGTCTACCAAGAGGAAAAGCCAACAAGATGACATATCCTCTCCAAAAGGAGGTTCACATGAGAGCTGCTTCTTGGAAGACTTGTCCAGCCTACTTCAGATATTCATAACGTGTTACACGTTTTATTCAGATAATAATATGGATTAGTAGCTGTTGTGTGTGTGTATATATTTAATAATTTCTCCTCTCTACCTTCCTGCCTTCCGTTACGGAGGCGTTTAGTCATTTACAATGGCTAAACAAGTCCAGTGCTTGTTCAGGTTAAAAGCCGACGACGCCATCGACCGCATACTGCATTACGGATAATACTTGCTGAGTTGTTTCTTGGAATGAACGGAATAGAAATTGTATCAGTAGTCGGAAAACTGGCTACAAAATGCAATCTCCTTCAACATCCCCTGGACCAGTCTGTTACAACCACCGTTTCTTCCCTCGACTAATGCGCCAGTGACACCTTCATACTATGTTTATCGTTAATACCGTTAATAATAATAGTAGAAGTTGTGATGGAAAAAAGGAATCAGGTTCTAAAATCACTTTCAGTAATCAGCAGTGTCAGGAAAATGCTTACTTAAGGAATCAAGTGTACCTAAAAGGTTCCACAAACATAATATACATTTTTAAAGTATTAGTCGTGACTGCTTTCTGGAGGGAGAGAGAGAGAGAGAAAGTGTATGTGTGCTCTCTTCTTCAGTAGAGGGTTAGGCCACCCCTGTTTCTCCATCATTGTATCACTGGAATGATCAAGAGCTTGTTGAGAATGGCGTGGCATACTTGTTCCGTATTTCACACCACCAATCATACATTCACATTCACCCTTTTCCTTCTACAATTCCAGGAAAGATACTGGAGAATGTTGGCACTGTAAATCTGGAACGTGCATGTATATTTTAATACGTCTTATGTCATTTCTGAGAAATGAGAAGTGTTGTTTTTGTGATATCTGTCTGTCCATCGCTATCTTAATACACATGACACATGATCATCTCCACTAACATATTTAAATATCTAATAAGGTTACATGTTGCTTTGTAAATAATAAAAGTACGAGTCTCACTTTTGGTGAGTGTCAAGTTTTCAAGTTGTGGATGGAAACAACGTACACGTACCATTTCAAAAGAATGCAGATGATGAACAGGATGCTGCAAGGAAAAAGCAGCAGATGGGTAGAATAGAAAGGGGGCATCAGGAATAAAAAATAGAAAAGGAGAAGAAAAGTCATGCTAGAAACACGATGAAATTAGTTCACACCAAACTTCCATCCTCATCTCATCTCTTCCTCGTGACAATGTTCTGTTTGAAATTTACGTACAAGGACTTTGTGAGTAAAGTGAACTAAAGGATTTTGTATACAGACTCTCACTCATAATGATATATAAGAGGGAGGATGAGCAAACAAAGCTTCAAAAGCAGAAAGGCATTTTAACATTTTAGTACCACCTTTTTGCGTTGTACATGCATACATACATTAGATATTTACATGATGACGATGAGTCACTTATTCATTATGAGGTGGTGGTAGCGGTGGCGGTTGTTGTAGGAAGAGCCGGTCTCAACTCGGGCTTTGGTTGCGGAGATGGGAAAACTTGACGCAAATCTTGAGCATCGTATCATTTCATCCCACCGTGCATCTTGTTCATTTAGAAGGGTAATCTGACTCAGTCGAGATCATCAAAAGTGGCTTCTGAAATGTTTCAGTTCTCAGAGTTAACAGCAGTTGTACTTTCTTCTTTGAATTATTCTTCGTCTTAATATTTTTGGTATGTCACCAAGCTTGTATTACACCACCGCCACCGCCACCGCCGTATTACACCGCAAGGTTCTCACTAAGAAGTGCATACATAGCAGACTAGCTGTTTACTTAGTGACTCCGAGTTTTAGTTGTAAAGCATTCCCCTTTCCGTTCTCGGTTCACCGAAAAAGCTGTGAATTCTGAGAGATTTTGGGTGGATTTTATTTTACGCAAAGAATGTAAAGAATGGATATTAGCAAAAATGGTGATGATTTCGTGAGTAGCTGCTTTTAATGGAAGCTGGATAAAAAATTGAATTACGTCTATTTACACAGTTACTCGTAAACTTAGCAAACCCGGAAACATTGCTTCCATTTTACCTACAAAACAGCTCAAATTCTTCAACACGTAGAAACAATTTTTCTCTTTGTCAGTTTCTAAACTTCTGGGGAACAATGAAATGAAAGTGCAATAATAATAAAAAGTGTACGCCGCGTGGCTCGAGCAAAGCCTGCCGAAAACAAGATGGTTTTCAAGAAAATGCCAATGAAACTTTGTTGTTGGTTGGTATGTAAGTAGGTAACCCAGTGTGTATGTGTGTGTGTGTGTGTCTGCATGTGTGGTGTACTCAAGCAATCACAATGATCAGTTATCCAACAGAATAATGAAACTTTGTGAGAATCGAGAAACATCATGTTATTATTATTACTATTATTATTTATTATTATTACTATATTGCCACACAGAGATATTTTCCCTTAATCTTAAGGTACATGGTCCCTGCTGTAGACTCACAACCAACTGCTCCATCTTATAAACGTTCCTTCCTTGTACGTAAAGATTGTTCTAACTTTAGTTTGGCTGTGCAGTAAGTGATTCATGCAATAATAAAAATAGTGCCTGTCCGTAAACCAGGCTTCTACCGCCATCACTATCTTTCTTCTCAATTAAGCCACCCTACTATGTGCTGGTCTTATTCTTACAAAGACAATATAAACGTCATTCATACCTACAACAAACGAGCCAACTTGCAACCATGATGTAATGTTGCTTTCAATAATACTTAAGCATTTGCGGTCTCTTCCTTCTTATACGTATGCACACGTCTAAAAATTTATTGTTACTTGCTGCCACGAAATAGACTCACAAGAAAGTTTATACGGTCTTGCCTACCCATAACCACGGCCACGACAATTTAGGCATGAATCTCTAACCGTAAGGCTGTCTTGCTTATGAAACTTGGCGTGAAGAAATAAAAGTTATCCAGAGAAAGCACACAGTTTCTTTCCTGTTTTGTTAGGGAAACCTGACAGAAACTCATCCATAGTTTTTTTACCCAGCATCATATACATTGCTGCTCTGTGTGAAGTAGTTCTAAACGTGGAGCACCATTGCCTAAATGTGAAGCCTCTAAATATGTACATACACATGGTGTAAGTCAAAAATTTGCCCGGAGAAAAGGGACATGACATGCTTTCAGTCCAGCACAGTGTAATGTGGCATGTATGGGAATACATAAATAGTGAAACGTTCAATGTGGAGTGCCCCTACGGCTTTTGGTCGTGTTCTCCTCGCTCATTGTATAAAAGTCCATGAATGGTTGGAGACAATGAAAGGAAAATCTAATAGGCAGTTGTTCATTGTTATACTTTCATTCAAGAATAATAGTGAAGGTAGCATAATTGGTAAACGGTGAAAATTTTCTCTCTGGAACACAAAAGACATTTTGAAGTAATATAAATACAATGCGTACGTACTACGGGACAAAAGCTGTATCATCGACTCATTTCGGCTCTTTCTCGTACACCTTCTTACACGACGAAGGAAGGCAAGAATGTTTTTGTTGAAAACTTCACCAGGAGTCATTAATGTTACGTTCTCATATGTATATGACCGCGACCACAAGATGCAGGAAGTAGAACGGGGAAGGATATTCCTTCGGTTAATTTCAAATGCCCATGAAACGATTCCATCACCCTTTTCTCTTGTCACTCGGAGTGTTTGAATAAATGGAACGTTCTGTCCAATTTATCGGTTTTAACTAGATATATTATTTGTCAATAAGCTGGTGCCTGTAGGCGAAGGAAACTCAAATGTGACACTGATTTCCGTATAGGTGGTGGAAAGGAGAAATTGGTGGGGGAAAGTTAAGAGGATCAGTCATCGTTGCGAAAGCGATTCGGTAGAGGACAGCTTCTTGCTTGTTATAAGATAACATGAAAATATCACGAAACAAAATCAAGAAAGTTTCAAGTCACCAGCATTCAATTCAGAGGCATCGAAACTTCAGCACTGTGTGTCTGGAAGTGGTATAGTGTAAGCCAAGAAAACATTTACCGCTTCCTTCCACTCCTGGAGGTAATGTTGGTTGGCGAAAACTTCGATGAAACTTACCTTATTGCTCCCACAATATGTTCCTATTGCATTGAACGGATGCTAGTGAACTGGAGAAAGAGCCAAGGAGTCGATGGGCTTCTATTTAGGGCACATACATATATGTTC
This sequence comes from Callyntrura sp. NNG-2020, assembly GCA_027744055.1. Taxonomy (NCBI): domain Eukaryota; kingdom Metazoa; phylum Arthropoda; class Collembola; order Entomobryomorpha; family Paronellidae; genus Callyntrura; species Callyntrura sp. NNG-2020. The sequence continues at coordinate 57,020 of JAHZNE010006413.1, forward strand.
ATTGTATTGAGCTTACCGTAAAGTTTTTAATAAACACCTCTCTGGTACGTAGAGATTATGACCATTAATTGAGTTTTGTCAGTGATTGCTTTCTAAGCCAGTTGTACTTATTTCAAGCCCCATTCACAGTTTTACACTTTTGAGGTAGCAACTCTTGAAAAAACTTTTAGTACCAATAAACTACCCTTGTTGACTTCCGTCTCCCTCATTGAATTATTTTTAGCCACTTTCCTGCCTTCTTGAAAATTTCATCCTAAATTGTAGTTTGAACACGCATCACGCACCGATTTTCATTTAAGATGTGCCAACTTTTAAAATACAGTAATCGGCAGATATTGTGAGACTTACGGTTTATAATACAGCCTTTCTACCGAGAAGCATGAATCTTTAAAGATTTGTTTTCCATGTAAAAGCCAACACGGGAGCTATTAATGTGGACAAGGGCAATGACTATATATATAGTTTTCATGCCGGTTACACAATTACAATAATTCCGGCATTACATTTACATAGTCGGCTTATAGTGTAGTCAAGAGTCAGCCTTTTTCGTACAAGTGTGCTGTGTGTTTTAAGACGGTTATTTTTGGTTGGTTTATCTTGCCAAAGCGTTTCAGTTGTTGTATCAAAAGTATTTTTTTAGTAAAGTGAGGATTTGAAATGAATTGAAAGCTTATCAGGTGTCCTGACAATATGAAGTCGCCACAATCGAGTGGTCGTGTACTCCTCCTCCACAACAGTATAGACAAACAAGAAAAAAAATGCAATCATGCCATCTAATTTTGTATTCTTTCGTGTCTACCCGTTTAGCTTATAAACAATCAAATATTTAGTAACTACGTGTACAGAAATGAAAACAATGTTAAACACAAAACAATGTTTGAGTTTTGTAAGTAAAATCAAAATGTTTGCATCATCTGAGATGCTCTGTCAGTTCTCTATTCCCCCACGAATTCCCCTAGTTGGAGTGCCACGCAACAAATACAAGAGGCCCCCGTAATTGCATATTATTCAGACATCAAGCATTACTTTAATAACCACATTTTGTTGTTTTTTTTTATTTCAGAATGAAGCCAGGTGCTTCACGAGTTCCAAAACCCACAGAAACGAATGCACGAGCTGAGAAAGAAGTTGTTTATCCGTTTGGAGTCCAAAATGATTTAGGCCATGTTGTACTAACCAGGAATTCCAAGGTAAGTTATTCAAAATGATCTTTCTTTCATTAGTATATAAATCAAATCTTTCTGTTGAGCAATTTATTCCGAAACGTGTAATGTGACGCACAAGAACGACAGGAAAGTTTCCAATGCCAAGTTGATATGATGAAAGCAGAAAGCGCAGTGTACTGTAGATTATTGTGTACATACGAGATGAATTACGAATTGGCTTAATTACGAGAAAGTTTTCAACGATACTTTCTATTAACTAACTTAAACAATACGATATTTATTTAATACGATCTAATTGTATCAAGATCTTGTTTACACACGACAATCCACATCAAGTAAGAAATGTGAGGACATACCGACTCATCATTCTTGTGTGCTCTTCCAAAGTTTTATGGAAATTTTTGACAGAGACAATCCATTAAGGCTAGAAAGAACGACTAATCAAATAATTTGATGCGAACTAACTCAATTACTATGAGTCAACTGAAAAGGCGGAAACATTGTAATAGGCGCTTTCATTGTTTGCAGAAGGGTATTGTGAAAATACAGTTTTAAATTTAGATCTGCGGCGCACGAACAATTTGTATGAGTTTAGCCCTACATGATCTTCATTTTTCATGATTGTTCATAACCAACAATTTACTCCCTATGAATTCTACCATGCATGAAAGTGACTGCTTAGGCAAATAGTGTTATTCAAAATACAACAAAAAATTCCACGCTAACGGTACACGTGACTGGAATCAAGCATTTACTTTCTCCTTGAAATAGTACATGTATACCCGCAGCTTTTGAGGTTTTTTTTACGATTACCTTAGAATATCATTACACACTTCATGAGTTATTCATTAAAACAGGTTTAAGACCTGTTTTGCGATACCCGGTGGCTAGTAGCGTATCCTTATATCTTGTTCGTTTCGAGAGAGAGCCATGTAAAATAAGGTACATTTTAACATCTTTCTGCTATACACATTTGATACTCTCTGGTTGAACTACCTCTTTCCCAAAGTATTTTACCACTTCTGTGTTCACCTTTACATATGTAATCCCCAGTATGGGAAATTTCTGAGCTTTTTCAAGCAAGTAGAGCGGGCTAGAAAGTGGGAAAGCGTTGTAGTGGTGTGCTGTATCAGTTTCCCGTACTGTTCTGTAGGACTCTGGTGTAATAAAATGAAAAACAGTCCGTGTCAATTCCACTTCCCGAAATTCCGCATTTTTTCCCTTGCTTACTGTTTAGGTGATTTAATTCAATTCCGTTTCATCATCTGTTCCCTTTAGCAGAAAAATGGGTTTCTCATTTCCTATGATTCTTTCACAATATTTTTATCTCAATTTCTTTCGTCGTCGTCGTCTTTCCTCTCTTTTTCCGTCTCACTCACAGCAGCAGCCAGTCAGTCAACGAGAAATGAATGTAAGCCAACTACGATGTAATAGTATTTAGCTACGGGAGAGGAAAAAGTTCTGCAACTGTCTGTACTTGCCATCTCTTCTTTTGCTCTTGCCGTCGTAATAGCTACTTGATCTTTTCCACTTACTCTAACTGCAATATATTTTTTGAGTGTCCCAAGAATAATTGAATGGTGTAGTAGCTTTCCCCTCACACACCATACAACATTACCTTTGCCGCAGGCTATATCATATCGTTATAAAAAAATAAATCCAGCATCCAGAACAGTTTTAACAGTGTCTATCAGATAATTTCAAATAAATTGTAGACACCTCTCTTTATCATGTTCACTCTCTAACCTGCCCTCTTGACGAAGTCTAGCTTTTTTCATGGTGTTTGATCAAGTACTCACGGCTAATGCTCGTGTATATTCTTTATATATTTTTACATACAAAATATGTACATATAGACTATACTGTAATATGCTTTCGTATAATGACTTACGTGATATTTTAAGTCACATTTTTCCTAGAATCATAACGGAGCGAGCCCGGTTGGTTTATACATTTTTAAATTAATAAGTTAGCACTGTAGGCACCGTTTTCTAACAGAATTTTAACATATGCAAACAAGTGAATATTTTGCGTTTCGTATTATGCGCTCAAGTGGCGTGGAAAACTGAATAAATTGCTTTTTCATCTGATCTCGATTCTTCAAGTACACGCTTTGGTATTTTGTTACATAATAAAGTAGATTGAAAAGGAGCAGATAATGATGAGTATAAAAACACATAAAATTTCTTTATTGATAAAGAATCTTATCGTGTCATATATAAATTATGAAGTGCTCCCCTATTTCGTTACATGTACATTGTACCCGAAGATAAATTGAATGAATGTGATTTTCACTTTGAGCATGCTTGCATTTCAATAGTTAAATGTTAATTTACCCATGGAAATGTAATCCATTCATTCATGATCGTTGCGTTTGCTTAGCTACAGGGAACAAAATAGGAGCATCCGTGAATGAAAATTTTATCAATACGATGTAATTAGATAGTGGAGTAAATCAGCTCACGCCTTTGTAACTGACGCAGTGCTGTATTCAATTAGGCTTATTCATTTTCTAAATACTAATATAAACAATGGTCACGAATAAATATGACTGTTCGTAAAAGATTCCGTGTTTGATATAACTTAGGCTTGATTATTCCTATATGATGTTGTCCGCTTTCGCGTTAGACACGGATTGTGCGACAGTCACTACGAAGACGGCTCTTACCATACCATGTGACTTTGTCTAATTGAGTGTGTGACACTCGAGTCAGAATTCGAATACGGCAAGATACTGAGATGTATACGGAGGACGTGATGTTCTAGACAATGCGTGTTTATTATTCATTTAAGTTTCGAGACAATCAGCGTATTATTTGACGGGCTTTGTTTAATTATTTACCATTAGAAAGTGAAATAAAGCATAAATTCTGTATTTGTGTGATGGGGAGTGCCAAGGGAGACAATACTTAGGCTAAGCAATTATTGTAGTAGAATGTTGTCATGAATTTAGTGTGATGTACCAAAACATAAGCCACATTCACCCTTCTTTTTATACGGCGTTATGCTTCTAGTTTGAGTAGAACAGAGAAAAGAAGGCAATGTTCTTTGTCTGACACAACCAGACAGAAGTATCCATTATTTACGTGATCATCAGCCTCATTGGTCCGTCCTTTCGTTCCTTTACTGAGAACCAAAAATTGCTGTACACCCAGATCAAAGGGGAGAGAGTGAGAGAGAGTTTCATGCATGATGTAGTTTGCCGTGGTTGTCTTCAAGATGAATATCACAAGTCCAAACTGGAGACAGAAGCGACTTGGCTTTCCTAACACCATCACTGGTGTCACAACTGTTCCAAACGTTACAACGCAGTGGCAAAAAAAGATAATCGGAGTCCATATACAAACGTTTTGCTTGGGTTGGTCCATTTTCTTTGGCTTGGCCAACACCGGATATATTTCTACTTTACGATTAGGTGCAGTTTCCGAAGTGCGCGTGTGAGTCAAACAGAAGATAAAACAAGTCGGGAAACTTAACTACTAGTGGGCTTTTACCTGTACCAAGGAAAGTAATGATAAACTAAAAGATCAAATTGGAAGGTGAACAAGACGAATGTTCTGTTCTGCCGAGATACACAAACTTTTCCTTCACACGAAGCCATTTTATGACGTGTCTCGTCCTTTACATCATTCAACATTCACATATAGGAGGTACGCTGCGGTAACTTTAGAATGAAGTGATGATGTTTTAAAATAGAAGTTCTTTTATTCTTTTCGTGGGAGGAGTTGAGACACTTCAAATGATCAACTTTACGACTCACACACGCAGTTCTTTCACGAATCTTTTATTCTTTTGATGGGTTCCATTGGAAATTCCAGAAAGAGCTGTTTATTATTAAATTGCAGGCCTACCACAGACTTGTCTGTTTTTGAAGAAGTGCCTTTTGTCGGTTTCTCTGTTCAGTTCGTACATTATAAAGTTACATATTATTACGTTACAGTTCTTTTTTGTGGCTGTGAACAATTTTAAAAGTCGAATATCTTGAACAAATACCTTGTGTCAGAACACGTGCACTTGCTACAGGAGAACGTGGTGGCATCCTTTACATTCTCCAGCGTTTGAGGTTAAAGGGAAGGTGAAAGCTCTTACATACGTGCCACTTCTTTCCGGGTTTCTCCTTTCTAAACTACATTCATCAAATCAATTAGTATCAACATAGTGCTACGGCAACATCTGATCATAGCAATATACATCTGATGATGATATTTGTGGCAGTAGTAGTGATCTGATAAAACATACACTTGAATATCTCCTTTTCTTCGCCCATGATAAAACGTTTTTTCGATAAGCGTTGAATTTATTTCACATGAGGCAGCAAAATGTTTAATGAGAAAATGTAATGGCAATGGGCCTTGTCAACATTTTAAGTGTTTTCGACGTTAACATGGAATTTGAATTTACTCTCGGGTAAGTGTATATATATATATAATACAAATATATAGATGATAGGGTTAGCCACACTGTCTTCAACAAACTACTTTTATTTTGGAGTTTGTGAGCTTAAAATGGAAAGGAGTAGTTTTTGGTCTTATAGTATATGCTTATAATATACGTACGACACGATAAGCCATAGCCGCATGGGGCTTACTATTTGAAACGTGAGTAATGCACTACGGCATTGAATTGTTGGAAAGCACTTGGCTTTGACTGTGCATTTAAAATGGTAAAATGCCGGGCATTTCTACCAATTGGTGTGACAAACATACAATGAATCATTAAATAATGGTTATTGCCATGGCAAATCGACTATTTACAAGATCTTGCATTAGATAGCGTTTAGAATGGGGAAATTTTCTGCTTCGCTCATCGTTTCCCTACAAATTGAATCGTATAACTTATTGAAATTGACATACGATAGCATTAAACATGCTAGCCATAGGCAAAAGACGAAATTATGGCACTACATGTTGTGTTAAAAATTTAACATTATTTAATATTTTGCACTTTTGTGTATTCGTAACAAGTGTTTTTAAATAACTTTATTATTGTTTTTATATGGCTTATTGATGCAGAAACCAGCATTTGAATTGGAAAGCAGAGAAAAGCTTTCTGAAAATCAGCAGATATGAACAAGAATATCATATACGTTATATATATCTCGTGTATCATATTTGTACTCTAAGGATTTTAAATCATGGAAAACATTCCAACACACTTTATGTTACTTATTTTTACGCTGTATTTTTACGTAACGAAGTGATAAAGAACTGATTTATAAATTTAAACGAATTATAGTTTTAGATTGATAGTTTTAGATCGTTCCGAAACACACCTCAGAACTTTATAAGCCATCGATAAGCTGGGTGGCAGTACATTTATGGAACCTCTATTGTAAACATTCTATAACTTTTATGACATGAAAAAACCCATTTCAAAGTTTTAGTGAAATATGTACAACTCAATTACTGAAACACTTTCAAAGAAAGATACTCTATGTAAATTAGCTAAAGTAATGAATATGATAATAGGTAAACAAATTCCGGCATGTATTACATAAGACTATTTTATATATTGAATAACATTCGACTGTGTAAGTGTGATAAGAATACTAGCCAATGCACCGACTGATATCTGTAAGCACGTAAAATAAAGACATACATAGATACATTCTGATAGAACCTCAATAATAAATGTTTACGTTGTTACAGTGCACAGGTATTAAACCACTCCATCAATAACGCCAAAGCCGTTCTAATCCGAAGCCTTTTCGCTTTTTTCTCTTTCATGGAATAACTCCTACACGGTAATTATGAACTATTCAGATATTGCGCAGCAGTTATTCCAATTTTTTGCCAGTTAGAGCAAATGCACTAGGGTAAAGGATTATTCGGTACTTCTCTTTCGTATCCAATAATGAAGAATGAAGTCAGCGGAAAATGTACATCCAAGTGTACTTGATAAGAGAAAAAAGCGGATGCCAGTAGTAATAGGGATGGATGCATGTGTGGTGTATCATGAATAAGCAAAATGTTGAGGTTGACATTTTAAATTGCCTTTGAAAAAGCAAAGGACTAAAGAAGCTTTCGCAGCATTTTCGCTCTCAAACAAAAGATGATGCACACAAGAGACATGTGAATCGATCACTGTTGGTTCCCACGACTAAAGTGGGTGCATGGTTGATGGTTCGTAAGTACATACGACCAGGAATGTCGAGGTTACCCACTTTCGTTGTAGCACTATCGTTATAGCACTTTATTGCGATCACTATTTTACTACGACTACTGTTATTAATATTATTATTTTTTGTTCTGATTGCTCAGAATAAATATGAAGGCAGACATATTTTGACATTTTTTTCCTTGTTGCAAAATTTATTTTATGATGACTGACAAACGGCAATATTACACGGTTCCCCTGCTTTTTGTAGAGAATTTCCTTTTCAATCATCTTGTTTTGGTACGCCTTTCTTTATCCTATCCCATTCCCTGTGATTGTTGTTGAGGCTGCTGGTGCTCGTACAGCTAACTCTATCACATCTAAATCGCATTACTGCAGAGTTTTCATACCAAAAGTATAAAAATATATTGTGCACGCTAGAATTACCTGAATTTTTGTGCGAAGTCACTGTGTGATCAGCTTCCGTATACTACATCCTAAGCTTTTCATTCTTGATATGCAAATGTCATAGTGGCATATCAATAATTCCGCAAAGATTGGAATAGAAAGATGTTCATTGTAAGAGGAAAATCCATCATTCTTTCTTACAGTCGCTATTACTTCGATCAAAATATTTATTATTCATTTTTTTATTTGCTTTTCGAATATACTGCTACACATATTTGCTCTTCCTACACACACTTATCTAGAATGTATATATTGACTTCCCTATTCGTCATCTACGTTTTAGCTCCCTTCCATTATTCTTCTTTTTTCTTAGATTATACGCTACTTTCCTCAGGCTTTCCACTTCTTCCAGAAAGGTACAGAGAAAACTAGAAAAGGAATAAAATGAAAGGGAAAGAGAAAATGGTAACTTGAAAACTGAACTTTTCTAAACAATGGTAAATAGTAGCGCGGTAAGAACCACGAGCAGTCTCAATGGATTCTAAAACATAACTCATTTCCACTGTGTAAACATATGTTTACCAAGATGAGAATGTTTAGCGCAGTAGTGTAATAATAATGATGTTGACTGTTCCTGTTGTGTATAGTGTGAGTGAAAGAAACAGAGGTAACTGGCATTTAATGCCACCACTACAACTACATCTGCTATTCGCAACATTGCAAGTGGAAAAATCATATAACCATAGTCCTTCTCTTTTCCTTCCCTTTTAACTCAATTTTCATGTGATATGCCATACCCTGAAAGCAAGCTGAAGTGAGCTTACCGTTTTCCAATTTGCTACACCCCAAGAAACGGCAGTGGAGAGAAAGATACGAAGAAAAGTGATTCTTTGTTGTTATCAGAAGTAAAAAAGGATAACAGAACGACACGTGTGTGTAGGATTGCGTAAAAAAATAACTGTCTTTGTGTGACTATGATAGACGCACCACAATGGTATTGAATGGCTATCGTACAAGTTTAACTCAAGTTGCCAATCAAAAGTGATTATTGATTTAAATGTTGTTGTATAACTTGTGAAAGCTTTGGCGCGATAAATGCTAATACATTGAATATAATGCCTTGTTTATACTTGCTTTTTCGTCCTTTCGTTATGCTCTGAGCATAATTTTTACTTAACGTCACTTTGCTCCGCGTCCATATATACTTTCTGAAAGCTAACATCA
>JAHZNE010006414.1:0-23859 GCA_027744055.1 Callyntrura sp. NNG-2020
GTAAAGTCAGCTGCCACTGACTTTACAGGTTTACAGGCATTATTTTTTTACTATCGTTTCCCTGATTCTCAGTCTTGAATTGGATTTTGTAAAAAACATTGAAAATTTTTTATATGCGATTGGACTTACTCAATTGGCATAATGGGATAATCCTCAACACGGGGTATGTGTGTAAAACCTACAAATTTTGTTTGTTGTTGGATTAAAAATCTTTTCATATTTAAAATAAAATGAAACGGTGATTTTTAAAATTTATTGTTTTTACCATAAATGTACCAAAGAACCACATCAGTATCAGTAACATCGGCACGGGGGTTTTCCTCGACCCACTCCGGTAATCCAGTACCGTTTTCATAGAATCCTCCCGGGTACAACTGATCTTCCTGATATCTGGTAACCCAAACGTTGTACTCTGTGAATGCGCATCGATGGTACATAGGACTATCCTGTTTAACAAATACGGGTGGTGCGTTGAAGGGCATTAGCTTCCATGACACAGGTTTACCCGTGTAAGGATGAACTTTTCCTTCATTTTTTACTAGCCATGTGCGCCCTGTCAGTGGGGATATCTTTGTCCGAGCCGTTTCCGCGGTTTGAAGGATTGTCTCGTGAATTGTGAATCCATTTCCATACGGATTTTTCGCTGAACCAGAGGGATCAGAGAGCGCAGCAACGTCTACAGTAGACACCGAATTTAGATTCCCGTCGATTTCGGTGTCTAGCCGCATTGCCATAAAGTGTTGATGGTATTGCCCATTAATTTGAGGGTTCACTATAGTACCAAAACCATCAGGATTTTCACGCAGCGCAATAAGTTGGGTGGCGAGAGCCCCATGAAGCTCCGTGGTGAACTCGATCGTTGCATCTTGATAAAACTTCCAGTTAAACTTGTAGTCATAATTGCCTTCGTTGATAAAAATGCTCACGCTTAGACGCTGAGATCTGGTATGAAGGACTGTGCCCTCGTTTGTTTGATGAGCCCATAGCAGTCCGGTGTCCTCTTCATAAATACAGATTACGTTGGGCAAATTCATGGACTCGCCACTGTCGTTGTTGATATCGTAGCTTAAGTATGAAACAACACCACCCCCATTACAGAGTCCAAATTCTTCAAGGTCGACTCCCCACATTCCCAAATTCCATTCGCCCTCGTCAAATGACTGAAATAGCGTTCAAAACGTCACCCCATAAGTCTAAAGAATATTTTGACTATTTACAAAAAAACTATTTAAAGATAAACGTGGAACTTACAAATTTTTGGTGAAAGGGCGGTCGTGGGTCACCATAAGGCACAAAGAATTCGCTGATAGACATACGATAAAATAAGGGTCTGGTGTGGTCTCCATCTTTATAAGTTACCTGATGTATGAGTAGGCCTTCCCTGGCATTAAATCTAAATTGCATAACATTACAAAAACTGTCAGTGGAAAATGAAATTAAATTATTTTAAAATTTCCTAAAAATAATGTGTCAGCATACCCCACACGAAACTTGAATTTTTGCCAGGACACTTCATTCCCTTGGATTTTGTAACCGGCACCTTCAGGTTGGGAGGTACGAATGGGGTGAACATCAGCTCTTAGTGAATTGGCTGGAAGAAGTGCAGGATCATAATTGGAGTCCCGTTTAGGACACACATTTCCTGTTCGATTGTCAGCGTCGTAATCGGAATGGGTGGGTAGATCCTCAATTTCAATGACTTTACCAATTGCAAGATCCACCATGGCTATAAAGTCAAATGGGTGTGCTGTATAAAAATATCAAAGAATAAAATAAAGGTTAAAATTAAAATTCCTTGACGTTCTCCCGCATTTTCAAAGCTTGGCGACATGTTACAGACTACAACAGATGTGAGTTGTCTTACCGTAATGGTTATCGTTTTCAAATGATTTCCCATAAAACAAAACTTGTATTGGTCTTATCGCTTTGGCAAGCACTGGTTGATCCTCCCTATAACCAATGCCCCAACATTCTGCTACCACCAAGCTCATATTTTTCCATCCCATTTGATGACACCTGTCCTGTACTCTGGGATCTGCCTTGGCAATGTCTTCACATTCATCACCTTCATCCCAACTGTACGTTGGCTGTGTTCCATGTGGAAGTTCTTTCCAGCTTTCCACTTTTCTCGAACTCAAGTTAACGATTACCTCATACACGATATTTTTTCTTTTTTCTACCAAAACAGTCAAAGATCTCCGAGGAACCTGGTGCAAAGCTACAAGGGGTTTCGCCGCGCTGTTTAAGTAAAACGGAAGAAGCAGCTTCTTCTCGGGCTCCTTTAATGTTATCCAATTGAACCTCCATGCTTTCTTTTGTTGAAATGTTGCAGGCTTATATAAATGAATTATCGCAACGGTTTCTCTAATTTCCGATGAACTTAGGGGGTCCAAGGGATGCTGATACGAATAATCAGCAGCATCGCCCGTTGCAGTGCTGAGCGAAATCTCTGAAAGAACAAAATAAAAAAAAACAATTAATAGCAAAATTTTGCTTATTGTGTTGTGCGAGCAGCCAATACTCCTCTCCTGCTGAAAATTTGTATATCGTTTAAAAATTGTAGAAAATTTTTTAATTCGAACCTAATAAAACCAATATAATGGGAAGTGCAAACGTCAACTTCATTTCGATGTCGACATGCAATAAATGCAACTAATAATTATTAAATATTCAAATTTAATTTGTAACAATCCAGGTGCGTCTTTGTCCAACTGTTGCTTTCCTCACTTCTAACCTGAGTCTGACTGTAAAATTTTTTTTAAACTTTTAGAGGATAATAAAATGTCCTCGAAGAGGAAAAGAGGAATCGTTTGTTGTATTCCACGCGTATAACTTAACCTTGCATGGTACAAGTTGTACCTCTGTTTATACCTTTCTCATGGGCTCACTGCTCACTAATATAGTATTATCAATGTTACAACCTGTAGATGTGAGGGAGTATTGTGATGTGAGACTGTGGGTGCTTAAAATAACTGGCTGGCTTAGTTAAACCGTTTAAAAAGGAATTAAAATGGAAGGACCAAAGAGAGTCATTCGAATGCATTTTTTCTGCTGACGTTTTAAATGAGCTCAGCAGGACAAATTCCAGGATGCAATAGAAAAAATTTGTTAGGTACTCGTGTACCAGGTACCTCTTTCGGTGCCTACACAAAGTATATGAAGTATACATAAAACACAGTATAGAGATTTTTAAACAAAAGAAAAATTGTTTCGGGATTATTTATTTAGTCGAGGATTATATTGCTAAAAATAATAATTTTTACAACAGTAGATAAAAAGGCTTAAAGTATCGAAGTAAGTAAGTTTTCAAGAAAGATTTAGAAGGTGATTTTGGTGTTTCATTGTATAATATCTACATTACACCAATGCGTACACATTTATTCCAAACTTTAAAAAATTACTACAATAATATCTCTGTCTCATTTGCTACTGCATTAAAATTTTAGCTGAGAAAATTGGCTGCCAAAAAATCGGGCTGAAAATGTATGTAGATGAATGATTATTAACTAAGCTTAGCCAGTTTAGGCTAGTTTTTACACAGTGAACGTAAAATGCAATGAATGTATGGAACCTGACAAAGAGTTTACTTCGTAATGTTTTCAATGTATGTGCGTGTTATTTCCCATTTTCGTAATGATTATATAGACAATGAGCAGAGCATGTATCATCAAAAATTTGGTTATTTCATTGTTTTTTTATTTACAGTAAGTCAACAACGTTTTTTGAACGGCATAGTCCTCGTATTGCCAAGAAATAAAGGTGTAAAAAACCTCTGATATGTCTAAGAATATGTCTACTACCTCTAAGAATCATACTATTATAAACTCACGCAATGCTGTCTTTAATTTAACTTAAAATAAAAAAAATATTTGACCTATAAGTGATCTCAGTAAGTCACACAAAGATTAGCCAATTGGTGTCTAAATTGGTCATAGAATTTAATTTATATAATCCAACTACCAATTTTCGAATGGGTGTCATCGAACGACAGAACCAAATCTCGACGGCTTTTTTATAATCTCTTAATTGCAGGGGATTATGACTTATGTGTGACAGTAACCGACCAAAAGTACCTAAATGTACCTATTAATATTTCCTTGCTCCGTTTATGTGTAAATTCGAAGTATACAAATAAGTACACATTTTATTACTGTTAAAAGTTTTTGTATTGTAAGGGAAATGTTCGCTGCTGCTGGTGTATTAAGCACACACGTTATGCATAAAACTAAAAAACTGGAAAAGATTCCCTGCAGAAGTATTTTCACATTACTTCTTGTTCTATACAGCAATAAATTTGCATAAAATATAACATTCATAGGCATCTAGAGCAAATGTAGTTGTGCGTGATGTATGAACACGCGCTAGAATACTATAAAATATAAGCAGCCTTGTAAGAGCCAATATTATTTACGAATCTGTTTAGTAACATTAATTTACTGTTGAATTACAGACAAACATTACTTTACAAACGAATAAATACAAATTTCTTGAAATAAATTTGGAGATGTTAGAAGAAATGTAATAGTACAGTAGTAACAGCCAATAGCAGATTTGAAAAAGCAACGCCACTTCATGTTCATTCTCATTCGCGACAACTGTACGAAATAATATCGCTTTGCCTGTGCAAACTGAATTTAATTTGTCGCCCCGACAAATTCACAGGTAAAAATTTGCTTGCTGCAATATAATGGGTACGATAAAGCCAAACCACATTTCATAAGCAACCACAATTCAGGAAGGAAATTGTAGTATATGAAGAATGGAAATTGATATTAGATTGCGGAGAAAATTTTGTAATATTATTGGCTGTGTTATAGATTTCCATATAAAATAAAATCAAAGAATAAAATGCACATTTATTGTACACACATGGTAGTATCTAAGCATAATAGTCGGGATTTGGTACATGCGCATATTCACCCTTACCTATTATTCTTAATCTTATTGTTAACGAAAGGATTATAAACTAGTCGACATTTGTCACAGTCGCAGTTTGACTCTCTACCATAGATAGAGCATATGAAAAATAAATATTTGTTCTTGAAAGATTACCAAAGAATAGGATACTATTTTTAAAACTAGAACTTGAAATATGTGAAATGCATAAATACATATATGGTGTCATTAAAAGTGTTGTGTGTGTGGTAAAACAATAAAAAGGCACATACATTCTTACACATATAATGCTTAGCATAACCAGTATGAGAGACATTAAATCAAACAATTTAAAAACACACTTAAAATCAAACCTTAAACAGAAACGATACGAAACAAAGTTATGTTCCACTACTGTGTTTTTGGAATATTTAAAAAAAAAAATTTGTCGTCAACGACAAGAAAGTACCCGTAGGTGCATATTTTTTATGTTGGTCTAACAATAACTGCTAGGTTGCGTTCAAATCAAATTATTCTTGACAAAATCGTTCTTAAGCCCGGGTCTCCTAGTTGATACGTAGTTTGCTCCGTATAATGTCGGAGAAATGCGCAAGTACTTCGTAATACTGTTTGGATCATTGCATATCTGGACTGTTGGCGCTTTCAATATTTTGATCCAGACCAATGAATGTGCCAAATTTGCCATAACCATAACTCTATCAAATACATCCATCTATGGATACATGCGAATACGAGACAATATAGTAGTTTGGCGCCTGGCATATCTCGTTTCTACAAAAATCCTTTTTGCCATCTATATATATTTCCCAACTCTGTCAACTGAAGTATTTGTCCAATATTTAAGTTTTTCCACGTTTCTAAGTTTACATTGCGCACAGTACCATTTGAAGCATAAGCCGAGGGCATATGATGATGAGAGATGGCGAAGAAAATTTGTTATGCATTCTTATGACACTTCTAGAGAAACTCATCTACGAGAAATTAGCGGCCGTCAGTATTTGGCAAATGACTGGACTAAACGTTATATTTGGTATGTAGTTTAGTTTTGCCTTTTTCCGTGTGCATGCATGTTACATATATATGCGATGGAAGTACGTTAACATTTGTGTCACATTCACATGTATAAACACGAGTCTACCAATTAAGGCTAAAATCCCTTACAGTCACAACAGTCACACACAAAATACAATACACAAACAATATACTTTTGTTCATACAAGAAGGACTCTGCGGATTTCAATGCTAAAAAATGTTGACGTGTTTTCATTTGCGTGAAGTTTTTTACTTCTTTGAAGTTGGGCTCATGAACCTACCTACACTAATGAACTTTGAGATATTCCTTTGTTGAATAATGAGAAAAACTATTATTTGTCTTACTGTATGTATTTATGTATGATTGTCACAGAAGGAAAATTTATGAATGCGCGAGGGGAAATAAATCGAATTTTCGATAAAAAATATTCTAAGAATCTATCTTGTATCAGAAATCAGAATATGCCATTACAGCACTAACTAGTGTGAATATAAGATCTGAATTTTTGACAAAATACTAAACCGGTATATATGTTACATAATATTAATTATCACTTAGCACATTATAATTACACTAGAAAACCCGCCGTCAAACTGACGGCAATCTGAGAGCAAGTCAGAACAAAGTTTCAACTGTATCACAATAAAATTTATTGCCTGCAATACAATCAAAACTTTTAAACCGGTTTGGTACAAAAGTATTAGTCAAATATGTTCTTAAAAATAAAAAAGAAAGGGTGATTCTAAAATCATTGCATTGTACCCAGTATGTCTAAAACAGATGTAAATTTCAAAATTTAAATGAAGTCGGTTATCAAAAACATTAATTGCTACCTTTAATTTTGTAAAATTAAGAAAACATTTGGAATTAAGAAACGCACACAAATATATGCAAAATTGGAAAATTCCAACATATTAATTAGTGGTTTTTCACCCATACATGAGTATATTAAAAAAGCTGAGGCATGAGGATTTTAATGATATACATATAGTATAGTTGACCTTTGACCCCATGGGGATAAATTTGACCTTTTAAGTAAAATCTGAGTAGTGCATCAAATGGAGCATTCAGACTGCCCAGCGTAAATTTGCTGTATTTTTATGAAATCCGTCAGGAATGGCGCTAGTTTTGAATTTGAAAATAGGGTATTTTAGAATCCTTGTAGTTCCAAACGGCGAAGCTAGGTGCACAGTAGGTTCGGCTGATGATTTAGAAGGCTTTAATGAAAAGTGTAGAAACAGTTTTAGAGCGGGAGACGGCTGGACTCGCAAGATATTTAAATATAAACTTTTGGCATTTTGGCGCCTAAAGTGTATTTATGCTTAGCATGTAACATTTTGGCTCCAACTATTATTTGCAACAATGAGTCTTAAAGAAATATTAGTTTATTGCCAATAAACACCGTTCATGCAATTAGAATAACATAAACTTATAACAAAACAAAATTACCAATACGTCAATTAATTAATTGCAATTAACTGACGGCCGTTATCACTATTAACCATACCTTCGGCTTCATTGTCTTTCTCTTGTGATTCTGTTTACACGGATAACCTAGCATTTTGGTTTTTGCAAAAAATCATTAATTTAGTTACTTAACTATAATTAACTAACAGCTGAAACTTTTAAAACGTTAAATGGATTGTATATATTTGTGTGCTAAAATAAAACACACTTCCTATTTGAAATATCAGCGCTAAGAGGGCCCTAACGACAGAAAACTGTGTTTTAAAATATAGGCTGATTTAAAACCGTTAAAAACCGTTATAGCATTTTATACAACTGATGTGATTCCTAATATTAGTCAGTGCTCGACTTATGCAGTTTTTGCTTCCGAACTCTTGGTTTTTCTATTTTATTATTGAAAATCTCAAATTTTTGCTAAATTTTGCTAGTTAATTGCAATTAAATAAATATTGGCACAACTTGCGAAGTGTTTAAACCTTATTACAAAAGCCCATTTTGTTGCGGTTCGAATGATACCAAGATCATGAGAATTGGTCCAGAAATAAAAAATCCTTAGGTCGGACACCGAGTAGTGGCCCTTTCATATTAATATAATGATATATAATATAGCATTACTGCATTACATAATATCGCAATGCGATACTTGTAGCGATTTTTCTGTTGTCCACTCCAATTCCTTAATTGCAACGGCAAGCCCGAAATCCTCTCCCGGCATAATCGTATCTATTTTCGTGATTCAAAGATTTCAGTGTTTTGATCTAGCAGTTTTTCCAAATAATCATCATCGTCCCCTTTGTACCTCTCCTCCGTTAGTAGTGAGTAGTGGACCACTAGACTCCAGCTCCGCCGGACACGTCGACTCTCGACATTGCATTATCCACGTCATTCATGTCACGACGCGACGTCATCCAACGTTTCCAGAATCCACTTTATGCGCGGTTTTTGGTCGCGACTGGAGCATTAGCGGATGTCGTCGTCGTCATTGTCATTTCATTGTCTTGATTTGCTTTGATTTTTCTCGTTCTCGGCGAGCCCCCCTATACTATATCAACAGTACCGAACCGTTTACTAGTACTGTGTACCATCAAGTTGTCCAGAGAATAGGAGTTTGTACTTCAAACTTTGTAGTTACATAATATGCTGGGATAATTATAGTAATCAAATTAATAAATGTTCGGGGTGATTTGTACAGTTAGTTAATTGTCAGAGTCTTTAACTGGTACTGTCAGCAGTATTTAGCACTGTAGGCGTCTTTACAGGTAAAATAGGTTAAGAAGAAAGAACATGACGCCGTCCTTAGTTGTTAGTTATTACTAATAAATAACTCAGTAATAGTAGTAAATAATTAAAACCATATATTTTCTATTGTACTTTCGAAATTTTGACCCTCACTACTACCGACTACACTACTATCGCAAAGTCAAGGTCAGGTGAAGCAGTGTTGTGATTGCGAAGTTGTCGACTGTCAAGGTCAGGTCATAGGTTGGCGAAATGGGGGACTCATCCTCCACAAAAGTGAAAGTTAGTGCGGATGAAGACTTGGAACGGGAAATTATTGTGCCATGGGTGAAGTTGGGCAAAATTTGGTGGCCTGGGAAGCTTGTAAAAGAAGGTAATATGGAGATTATTTATTTAGCTTTTTAGTTTAATTTTAGTTAGTGAAATAAGAGGCGACCTAAGTTAAGGGGAATTATTTAGTTTATTTTAGTTTTAGTTGACGATTGCTTCGTATTTAATTCATTGATTTGGTTTTGTCGTTTAAAAAATAGACGAACGTACGGATGTCATGAAGGAAGAATTCAACAGAGTCAAGGCCACGGTGAAAAGGACGAACGGCAAAGATAATATTCATGTGGTTAAATATTTCAGTCATTTTGATCAGTAAGTGACCTCAGTCATAGTCGTCAATATCAATTCTCAAATTCTAATTGTGTATAAATTTTTTGCTCCATAAATTTTTGAGTATCATATTACGATCACTTTGTTTAGTAAGGTTACTGTAAATCCACAAGAGATCATTCTGAATCCGGACGTTGAAAAGAGACGCGATCTCGTCAAACGTGGTCTGTCTATCATGAAGTCATCCGCGCGTTTGGCGACCAACTATTTGCAATACAAAACGGACGTACTTCTCGCTGAACGACTCTTGAATCCCTCGGTAGATTTAACCGACATGGTGCGCCTCTTCAATGACGAACCATTGACAATGTTCCCGTCTGCAACAAAACCGGTAAAAGCAACAGGCTCACCACCAATGACCCCCAGGGAAAAAAGAGCAGTCAATCGAAGTATTAGTCAGGCATCTAGCAAGCCGCCAAATCAGCTTAGTCCGTTGCCAAGTATCCCCATAAAAAAGTATCGGTGCAGTTACTGTGGCTTCTCCGTGGAGCGTGTGAATGTACTGACAAATCATATTCAGTATTGCGGGAAGACATCGGTAGGGAATTCCTCTTTATCAACTGCCGTATCATTTTCCGCTACTTCGTCACGATCCCCACGAAGTCCACAGAAACGCAAAGCTATCACAACACTGGTACCACCACCACCAACCCGCTCTCGACGGAAGTCCTACTCTCCAGATATAACTTCCCTCGGTATGGGGAACCCACCCACGCCAGGAAAACGAGCACCTGGAAAAACACCACAGCGTGAATCCAGTTTTTTGATCACCACCACTGCGAACGTTCAGGGAAAGTCCCTTGCAAAACCTGGTCCTAGTGACACTGGAAAAAGCGGAGGTCCTTCCAAAAAGGACAAAATGGTAAGTGAAGAATCTGATCAATCAGCAGTGCAAGCGCGGAAGAAGCCGAGGACAGATAAGTTGTCAAACGCGATATTACAAAATTCAAAACCGGAGAATGCAAACGTGCTTGGAAATGAGTTGCCACTGGCAGGGAAAGGTAGGGAGGAGGATACAGTGACAGCCGAAGATGAGAAGACAGTGAACGTATTAGAAAAGGAGGTAAAAGATGGGGACGACGACCAAGTTCCACGCCAGAACTTTCTCCAACGGGCGGGGCGTTACATTCGGATGTTGAAGCAAGGCTTTACGTTTACTGTTGGTATCCGTTCCGTAAGCGGAGTCTTCTGGCGTCGATTTGACTTTGACAGATATCCACAGTGATCAGACTTCCCATGTTTGCCAAAGATGCTTGCAAAAATTAAGTTGATGAAATAGTATCGTGGCATGGATGGGGACAGAAATCACTTTCTTTAACAGCTTTCCATAATTTGCATAACATTATACAACTAAAAATATTTATTTTAATGTTATAAACTAAATATTAATTTGATGTAATTGGTTTAATATTAAATACTTTGCGACAAATAGGAATGCTATTTCGTTTCATTTGTCTTTGTCTGTAAAACCATATTAAGTTACACCCACGGTCAACGGTGCACACACGGTTCTAACGTTACATATTATGCATACAAAGATAATTCATAATAAAATTACACATTTTAGGGAGCTGTAGTTCGGGATGTTTTTTTATTTTTATTTTTAAATCTATTTTTGCCCATTTTTCCAGGCAGTCAACATCAGAAAAAATAAACAAATTTTTTTGAGATTTTTATAGGTTTCTGAGGAAGCACAGTTTGTTTCCACGATAATTACAAGGTATTTAACCAAGTTTCCCTCCCTCACCCACGGGTGACGCGAGGGTAAACAAACTTTATTTTATGATTTTTCCCTTAAAAAACAAGTTTTTTAAGTGTAAACGAGTCGTTTTTCGTTGTAGTCGTGGATTTAAAATGTGTTTGTCAACATACTCCTTCAATCTCAGTTTTTTTGTAAGAATCGTCGTTGTTTACATGGTCATGTGTCCTCTAGATAATTTATATAAGCTCTTTGCATTTTTCATCATTTTTCAAGAATTGCAATTTTTCCACTTGTTTTTAACGATTTCAGCATTTCAAGACAATAAAAACCCCGTCATCCTTGTAGATGTATTTGAATCGTTAATTCTACATTTGCATAAATACCCGGATGCTAATTAAACTATACTACCCATAACTACACATGTCTTTTTGATCACCTAATTCCTATTCAAATGCATTAATTCTTGTACACCGCCAGGCTAGGCATTTATTTTCCGTTTCATTATGATGTGGGAACTCGAACTTGGGGAATTAATTTTTATATTGGTTTTTTTTACATATCACAACACTTGACAAGAGGATTATTGAAAGAAAAGTTCATATGTCAATATGTATCATGTGAAATTGTAGACGAAAGTGTAATAAAAATTAATGTGTCTACGTAAGACTCCTGCAGCTGCTCGCAGGATTGTTGGCGACGCGACGTTTTTTTGTTGAGTTGGTACCACGGTTTTTGTGAGACAGAATGTAAGGCAGTGAGAGAAAATGTAGATTGAAGACACAAACAGAGAATGATATTATGTAAACCTCATTTTCCCTAATGATGGCCGGTTGGCTGACTCATATCGAACAACAAAAGCAAACTGGCTGTTGTAAAGTCTCTGTAGCAATTTCGATTACGAAGGCAGGGGATAAATATTGTACTAAAGCCAATGCAAAATTTTAAATATTTCATTTACTGTCTCAGAATCGTTATGGTAGAAGCAAAAAAGGTAAATATGAGTACCCCGCCTTCATAAGAGAAATTCCCGGGGATTCACGGATAAATGCATGATTTTAATGGGGAAATTGGAGTAATTCTTGCGATTTACGAAGTTTTTACAAGGGTTTCTACAGCGTGTCAAGTGTCAAGGTGATAGCAAAACGTGTGGAAGACGTTCGTGTACCTCACTTCCGCGTGGAAAGCATTTCAACCAAATTAAAACGCCAGGCGATCCTTGTCAATAAATTGGAAACGTTACCTTTACATTTACCTAATTAACTGGATGCTAATTCAACCATTCTACCTATGTATGTCTTTGTATTTGTTGACCTAATTCATATCTTAAAAAAATATAGTAATGCATATTCTCCGTCAGTTTTCCTTGTCCCACTATGATATGCTAATTTTTATTCACCTGCTCCCTTAAACCTAATTTTTCTGTCTGGGTTTGTTTTGAAACTGCCATATATGTAATGACGTTAATGATGTTGGTGTGATGTTACATTTCGGTGTACTAATTTTTTATCGGTTATCTTGTGTTTAGTTTAGATGCTGATGTGGTAAACATTAAACAAAAGTTTTTTAGGACAAGTCCCCAGCCACAATGTGTTCATCGACCATCTTCATTGCATCCACCTACCAGCACATAGAGATTGACCTGTGTGTGTGACGAGTATTTTGCAGTTCTTTGTATAATAAAACCTGGATTATACATAAAAGTTGCATAATTAGTCCTATGCGAGAATATCAAGGGAAAATCCAACTGTCACATTTTTCACATGTCACATTACATTTTTTCATGATCAACTTGTGTAAAAATAAATCGCCTGATCATCTCTTATGTTACTACAACAATAATATTTGAGGGCGGATATGGGTTTTCGGCAATCATATATTCGAAATGATTCGTTGTTGTCATTAAAAATATCATTTATCAACGGAGGACGACCATACTAAAAAGTGCACACTTTTACTATTACTACCTGAAGTTACAAACTATGACATATTCAAATTCAATTCAAAAGCCCCATTGACTCTGTGATTGTCTACTTGAACACAAATGAACTGGAAGGAATTATTTTTTAGGGTTTCCAGGGTATTTTCTCACATGCCATCCCACATAAAATCCTGCCATAATGAAACTCGATCGTTGAACTGTTCATACCATACCATAATTTCTTGTGCGATTGAGGACGAAGGGGCGATAAAAAATTAATGTCTTTTTGCCAGACTCCTGCAGCTGCCACATAGAATTGTTGGCGACGTTTTTTGTTGATGCACTGGTGATCTTATATTTTTTGTGTCAGAACAGTCAGAAGTCAGAATCGGATAAGGTCACTATTGATACACATACAGTTCATCTAAAATGGAATATGTTCGTATGGTAATATTATAACCATCAGAGTACAAGTTTGCGTATTTAAAGAAAGGGAAAACATTTCCCTTGTTTGTAATGTGTAATAACTCCCTGCTTTATTTAAATATTTTATACGTTTGATTACAAATGATATAAATAACAAAAGGCATGTATGCAGTGTGAATGGCGGACGGAACGTCCGTTACTACGTTATCCTTCATAGAGCTAGATGGTATCGAGATTCGCTTTTTACAGGGTTTAATTGTACAAGACTACTGCTAGTGGTCGTGATCGTGGTCATGATGATCCTCCTCCTCCCCCACCCCGTGGTCATGGTCCTCCCCATGACTTTGATGCAACAAAGTCACCAAACATCCCATCCCTACAAGTCCCGCAAACAGGGCGAAAAACTGCACAAAACCGACGATTTTTGAAGTTTTCATGGACTCGTTTTTGCGTTCCCGCTCTCGGTTGAGGATTTCGAAAAATACCACGTACAAAATGGTTCCGCATGCCAGCCCCTGCAAAATGAACGACATGTATTTATGAAAAAATTAGTAAATTAGAATTTAAAACAAAACCCAAATAACTGAGTGGCATTTACCTCTATCACTGTAACGACCAGATCGTCGTGGGAATTGTTAGTGGTCAGCAGAGACCCAATAATGATCCCCACAGGGGACAACACTGCAAAAACGGTTACAGAAACGGCAGCTACCAACAATTTGGTGCGGGTGGCTACAAGCTCCATGCCCATGCAAAATGAGATTACAAACTTGTGAGATGCTACGGCTCCAAACATCATCCAAACGCTGGTGGAATCC
The DNA here is from genome assembly GCA_027744055.1 of Callyntrura sp. NNG-2020. Classification (NCBI taxonomy): domain Eukaryota; kingdom Metazoa; phylum Arthropoda; class Collembola; order Entomobryomorpha; family Paronellidae; genus Callyntrura; species Callyntrura sp. NNG-2020. Next base: position 14,160 of record JAHZNE010006414.1, read on the forward strand.
TTAAAAAAGTCAAAGCGGCTCTTTTAGCTTTATCTCTAATGGACCTTCGTTTCAAAATAATTTTTTTCAAATTCCAAATATTTACCTGTACACCAACTGCAATGCCCTCCATAATGGCATGGAAGGATAGCGCCACCAGCGCTAAAAACGTGCGCAAAGACGCCGCAAATTTTTGAGGATCCCCCACGCTTCCTTCAGAAGAAGAGACACTAACAGTGTCTACCGCCTTGTGAACGGCAAGTCTCCTCTTATCTTGACTCCGTTCGTCAGTGCTGTATTCATCGATAACTTGTATAGCAATGTCCGGGTTGAACGAGCGGCTCATGAGGGAACCTCTGGTTTGGGTGCCGCACATGTGCTCCTTCTTAACCGGAAGGGCGTGCACGATGGAATTGTGGCGGACGATAGGGTGAACATGGGGGTGGTGACCGTGCTCTCCATCGGTGACGATAAAATGGGCGATTTCTTCTACCAAATAAATCAGACAAAAGCCGCAGATAACGACGGCTTCAGTCACCGGAAAGTGGGCGTCGAATGTCGTCCACACGGAAGGAATGCCTTCAAACGTTTCCCGGATTTCGGGTAGCAGATGGAGAAAGCACGTGGAGAAGAGGACGCCCGCGCCAAAGCAAGAGAATATGGTCAGCACATATTTGTACTTCATCGAGTCCGTGTAAACTCGCGATTTTGCATTGCGGACTAAAGCATACGGAATCAGGCCGACGAGGATGGAGACGCTCGTAAGTAATACCATTACCAGCCATTTCTCAAGTGGAACAGCAGCCATTTTCTTTTTTGTTGAACTTTCGACTCAATACTTTTCGTAGTATCCGGTTACATCAAAGGCAAGCTGAAGGTGCTCCTGGGGTTAAGTGGGAAGGCGATAGCAATTAATCTGCAATTCAACATTAACAGCATTTCGTTTAATACAGGTTCTATTTTTAATACATTTTGAGTGTGTATCAGCATTTTAATTGCTAAGTACACCCAGAGGTGATATATTCCGAATTTAAACACGACCAGCTGGCAAGACTGGTTGTATGTAATTAGATTTAGCCGTGTCCGTCCGGCCAGTCAAGGTAATGCCATAGTCATACCAGGCTTTCTTTTACAAATTGATAGCTACACCCAGATTTTTTCTCGGTATACCCCACCGGCCACCCACACCGTTGGAAATTTGATACATGTCGTAAATTGTTGGTCGTACTCGCACCGAACATTTTGCAAAATTTTCCGAGATATGCGGTGTGTGTGTGTGTGTGTGTATTCAATGCACCTTCTACAAACACCAAATTTATCCCCATATTGTGCAACGATACGAATTCAAGGTGAGATAACTTTTATTTTTCTCCCAAAAATAGTCAGTACACAAGGAAGCGTACAAAAAGTTTACTCTCCACTCTCCACCTAACTTTTTTCGCGTGGCGGCTAATAAGCATTACTGTCAGTTAAGCTATAAATACAATGCACTTATCTCATCATCGACGTTGATATGTACCAAATGAAATGATTAAAAATGTCGAAAGTAGGAAAAGTTGCCGTTTTTGTTCAGTTGCCTAATTACTAGTAATATTGCAAAGGTCCCTCAATCCCTAACAAAATTTGCAGTTACCGCCATTTACATCAATTTACACCAGCCATGGTTACAAACGAGATGTAATTAACATTTTTTGCGGGGTAACGACTTTCTACCGAAGAGCTCTCTATTTTCGCTATATTTACGGGCATTAGCGAATATTAAATGGGCTGTGAAGTTGATGACTCCATGGTATAAACCCCGAATAAATTGCAATAGACAAGATTTTTAAAGATTCTGCCTACCTTTGCCACGTCATGTGTGTGTATCCCACGTTGTTTTTGTATTATCGAGATACTGGCTACACTGGTAACGTCAACACCTCACACAAATGTACCGGATGCCAGGAGACATACGTACCAGGTTCAAAATTACTGTCTTTTGCAGTGGGGTATCGTGTGCAAAATGTGCGTAGTAACAGACCCGTAGTCAGGAGAAAGGTGGGTGATCTCTCCAGCTGTGTGTGATCCCTGGGCTCTTACTCGCAGTGAACTGTGAGGAAAGTGCCGTGTGCAAAATGGCTTTATACTAGGGACTCACACTTGAGTCAGCATGAAAAATTCAAAGTTTGAGTCGTGTAGTCAACGGGGAACCGGCTACACTACAAGATAAGCGGTTGAACTGTTGATAAGGACGGGAAAGGGGAATAAAAGTGCATATGGACACGACGTGATATTGGGCTATACATTTCATGTGTAATTTATAATTTTCCAGTGAAGTTATTCGCTTACAGTGTTTTTTGTCAAGTTGACTGATTAAAGGTGTGAACCTTGGACAATTTCAGGACTGCCTGTAGCTGTGTTGGCATTGGGATTATTTCATCGTGTGGGGTATATACGAGGTAAAATGTTTGCGTGAAGAGCGGGTTTGATTGACGGATGAATTGTAATGGAATACGTCAATGGAAGTTTCAATTGAGAGAGCGAAAGGCAGGGATTATTCGTAACAAGTGCAGCAGAGATGTGCAGTCGCCTGCTGGCAACCGCAGCAAACATTAAACTAAATTGGACGCCGACGAAGTCTTTCTTTAAAATTATTTTCGTAAATCTCCTACGTTATTACGCAAACAGGCTGTTTCTGAATAAGTAGGCTGAAGTGGTCCTCTTTACTAAAAACGTTGGTCACTGTTAGCATTTTTTAAAAAATTTTCATAAGTTTTGAAAGGGACCAGCGGGAGTGCCCAACCCTGGATGTAAAATAATAGCCGATGCTAACATTTTACAATGTATTGTAGAAGGTGGAAAACAAGATAATAAGTTGCAGGTGTCAGAGATTAAACAGTATAAATAAAAACGATACATTTACAGCCTAATACAATAATACAATAAAACTTGTTTTTGCAAACATTTTTTGCAAATGATGTATTTGAGGCGCTTCCCTGTAGTTTCACACTTTAAATGAAAGCTATCTAATTAATTACATTTATTGACTTCTACATAATGAAATGTAGCGTAAGTAATAATAAACAGCAAACGATGAGCTGTCTGGAATGCCATAAACCTTACCTTGCCTTGCTGCAGCCAACAGCTAAAACCAGTGCAAAATTTTCCCTTCTTGTTGCCTTGCTAACTAATATGTCTGCAGTATGTTCCCCTTAAAATCAAACTTTTCTGCGTGTAATATTTTATACAAGTAAACTCAATTTGAAAATATTCGTTGTAGTTTTTTTCAAAAATCTTAAGCAAACTGCCTACAACGCACGACCACTGCCACTGGCACACTGGGCAAGCCAAAATCGAACACACCATAACTCCACACCAGAGAGTCACTCATGCTGTGTATTCAATACCGCAGGTGCAATTTTCTTCTTGGAAGGCCAAGCAACCGAACTATAAACACGAGTTTCAAATTTCATCATTTCCATTGTCGCAGTTCCACCGGGTGCCTTCATAACATTTCGGGAGAATTTATGATGTCCTTGAATGTAGCATAAAAATATTATGGAAATCCCTTCTCATTGTCACGACTTTACTGTAGAGTGATTCATTCAACCACTGGCAGTAATTTAATGGTCCCTGCAGTTGCTATTTGCTCATTCATATCGAAAGGACAATATAATCTGTTCGCGCAGCAGCCATAAAATAGTATCATTACCACTGGAATGGAATGCTAATTAATAAAAGGATTTTGTTTTTGACAGTGGTTGTCTCCATTCTCCATTCCAGATTACAGGAACAATAGCTATTGTTATACGCTTTTATGACACAGGAGCACTTTGTTCGAGGGCTTTATGATGTTTTGAATATTTCACGCAAGAGAATTTTAATGTGATAAGGATAACAGATGCTACAGAAATAATAATATAATTATTTATTTAATTTTTTATTTGCATAATTGGCTATTTTAGCTGCCTCCTTGAAATTCAAACTAGGTTGCTATGGATATTTACAGTAAGTACTTTTGCAGGAGATTTAATAAGTTAACCTACATTTTACATTTTTAATTTAATTAATTAAAATTTAATGGGAGAAAATATCCTCTTGCTGCTTATCCTTTAATAATACCGGCATTTCGGGCCATAGAGTAAAATATGGAGTCTGGATTCATTAACAGATTTTGAGGCGTGTCAAATTCGGCCACTTGTCCATGATCCAGCACCAATATTCTGTAAGAAAACCCACCAGTTAAATTACGAATAATAAAGTATTTGAAAGTTAAAAATAATAGTTACGCCACCGCCCCTCCCACTCCCTACATACCTATTTGAATCCAAGACAGTGTTCAGTCTGTGCGCCACGTTGAGAACGGTACACCTCCCAAAATGGTCCCTGATCGTTGTCTGAATCAAAGCGTCTGTCTCACTATCCACGGAAGACGTGGCTTCATCCAAAATCAGAATGGGAGACTTTCTTAAAATTGCGCGGGCTAAGCACACTAGCTGTCGGTGTCCCACACTTAAATTTTCTCCACCTTCCGCCACCCCAAAAGACAACTGCCCCTCCAGCCCGGCAACATACTTTTTTAGGCACGCCATCTCCAAAACTTGCCATAATCGATCGTCGCTAAACTCTTCAAAAGGGTCTAAATTGAGGCGGAGGGACCGGGAAAATAACACTGGCTCCTGGGGTATCACTGCCAATATTTTTCGTACCTGGTGCAACCCCAGCTCGGCAATGTTCACCCCATCAATTTGGATTTCGCCTTGAGCCGCCTCCAAAATTCGAAATAATCCCAAGGTCAAACTACTTTTCCCTGCCCCTGTCCTTCCCACAATGCCGACCTTCTCCCCAGCCGCTATCCGACACGTGAACTGCTTCAAGACCAGCCCCAGTTCCGGCCTGTACCGCGTCCCATAATCTTTAAACGTTATTTCCCCCTTGGAAGGCCACTTTGGGGGTGCCTCTCTTTTCCCCTGGTGGAAGCTCGCCTCCTGTTCCACCTGCGAGTACTCCAAAATCCTCTCCGCCCCTACCATCGTATACCTCACGTACGACGTCAGTTTAATCAACCAACTCACAATTTCCGTCATTTGCACCGCGTAGCTGATGCTGAGCCCCACCATACTGGGATCTATCGTATCCCGCCACCAAATGGCAAACAGCGCCGGAATGAAGACCACCGTCGAACCCAAGAATCCCAACCGAATACTTAGCCACCGCCGCACAATCAAATGGGGAAAGTCCGCCCGGTTCACGGCGTCCACCTTTCTCCCCAAAATTTTGAGAAATCTTCCCTCCGCTTGGAACGCCCTCAAAGTACTCGTCCCGTTTAAAGTTTCCTGGAATTGGGCGTAAATTGGGGACCTGGACACACTTCGTATCCTTTCTAACTGCTGCATGCACACAACGTAGTACCGCTGCAGGAAGTAATACAGGAGGGCCACGGGCACCATGTACACGAGGAAGTAGACGTTGGTCGCAAATATCAAAGCAACAATGACGGTGAGAAACTTGTAGAGTTGCGCCAACCACTCCCCCAGCTGCCAGGGTAAATCGTGATCGAGTTTCTCCACGTCGGCGGAAAATCGGTTTGTAATGCGACCCAGAGGGGTCACGTTGAAGAAGCGCATGGGGGCGTGGAGAATCCGGTGAAGCATGTTGTTATGCAAGTGCTTTGTAGCGCGGATGGTACAAACGCAGAAGAGCAGGTAGTATCCCAGGAAGTACGCGATACTTTGACAAACGCCAAAAACGCCGTACGTCACTGCGTAGGTGTTCCGGTCGGAAGTTGAAAGGGTGGAGGCGTTTAAGGAGGACCCGGCGTTGGTCCATTTACTAAGTATCACATTCCGGCCTAGGGAAAAGGCTTGGGAGGCGCCGAAGAAGAGGAGGAACAAGGTCGTCCAAGAGTACCCCATGGTTTTTACGTAAGAAAGGATCACAGACATTTTGACGTCGCCAGATTCCATCTCTTCGGTTTCGACCAGTGTACCAGTACTGGAGGGATCCCCAGAGGGGCCTGGAGCAGACGCATGACGGTCGGAAGGGCTATCGGAATCTGGAGGGGCTGCTTGTAATTCCTGGGGATGGAGGTAGGTCTGCATCAAATGCGTCAGTCGCCCGGATCGCGTCATGACGGTCACTGGGGGACCAGAAAGCTTCATTTCTCCAAAAATGGCGGAAAGTAGGCTGCTTTTTCCAGAGGCGACACTCCCCACAACAGCGGTCAACGTGCCCGGTTCCACTCGTAAGTTTATGTTGACCAGTTTCCAAGGGACGCTACTTTCAGTTTCCTCCTCCCAGTAGAAGGTCCCGTTAACTATTTCCACCGCGGCAGTGGAAGAATTTGGCGCCTGTGACCGGGGTAGCCATTTGGTGGTGTCGTCAGGGATCTCTGCCGCGTTGAGAAAATCATTCACGCGTGTGAAACTTACTCTCGCGTCAATTATGGCACTGACCGTCGAAGGAAACTCTGTAATTGGCTCTGTCAACAAATTGAACAGTATCACGGCGGCAAACGCCTTTTTGGGATCGAGCGTCTCCCCGTTTAAAAAGACAAAAGTGAAGAAGGACGCGGCGGACACCAAAAATGGCACGGACTCCATCACCAACTGAATTCCAATTTGGAATACGGAACGCCTCCGCAAAAAGCCTACCTCTTCCGAGCGCACCGTCTCTATCTGGCGTTGGAAAGGGGGCTCCCAAGTGTACATTTTAACCACTTGAATACCCGATAAGACTTCGGTAGTGACCTTGATCCTTTCATCTTTTTTCTGCATGACAGCATGTTGAATTGTATTCGACTTCGCGGATAACCACCAAGTTACCGGGACGGTGGCACAGAGAACGGCTAACCCAGGGAAAACTGCAACGCCCAGTTCTTTCCAGAGGAGGACGACTCCAAGAACAAGTTGAATGGGGCTGGACCAAATGGCGTCCCCTTGCAATAAAAGATACCGGATTTTTTCCACGTCAACGCTCATCAAATTGACCAGTTGTCCGCTGGTTGTCACTGGAACATTTAAAAAATCGGGAAAATTAAGCTTTTAGGTGGGGGAGGTGGGTTTGGAAGTGGGGCTTACATTTTCTGGATTCGGGGGACACCCGCAGACACTTTTTGTAGACCATCATGTTGAGACAGGAAAAGGCGTTAATGGAAGCTTGGTACATGTAGAAGTAGTATTGCTCCAGAAAAAGGCAAACCAACCAAGAAATGAGAAGGAGACACCCTGCCCACAGATAACCCTTCCAGACTTCAATTGTCTTATCTTGAACAAAATCAATGATAAACCCCATCACGGTAGGGGTGAGATATCCCAACAAGGTGGAAATCATTTTGCAGGAGAGAGACACGGAAAGTAGACTGCCGGAAGTGCGCCAAAAAGGGAGAAGAATATTCCGAAAAATACTCCGCCGTTTTCCCGGGGAAGGGGGGCCGTATTCCCGTTGGAAGATTTTGAAGGAGGCGGTGGACTTCAGAGAGGGGAGAAGATCCCACAGGTCGTTGGAGGTGACCGCAGTTTTGTAGCATTTTTGCAGGAAGGGGGTGCTCCAGGAGAAGAATAGCAGGGATAAACTAGAACAGCGGTTTAAGGGACAATCTGGAAGCTTGCTGCGCTTACTCTCCCCACTTTTTCGACGGGGGTGGTCCACTTTGGAAATGGAAGCGGGAATGTCGGTCAGGCAGAAAAGAAATGCTTGAAGCAGACTTAAAACGAAGATGACCCCCTGAAGACTCAAAGAGACAAATAGAATGGGAGTTGTGTGGCGATCCCGGTGGATAAATTCGCGGTATTCCGTGCGGAGAACAAGACCCGTGACCCCGGCCACCAGGGACCAGTACAGTAACTGAATCCCGGAGGTGTGAACGCACCGGGACTTGTGAAGGACGATTAGAAAGCCGGATAAGGTCTGCAGGGGAGAAAGTACAGTCTTCATAATAGTTTATCTTTAACCAAGTTGGGTCGTATCAAGCGTTTTTACATACGTGGGTAGCTATTAAAACCAGGGGGTCCGTCCACACAACAGGGGGTACAGTAAAAAATCCCACCCATCTATCTTTCACCCAGTTGACCCAGTCAAAGATAAGCTTACTGGCTTCTAGAAGGATAACCAACACAATGACTCCCATTTTCAGGGTGCCTTTCCAAGTCCACACGGGTTTCCATAGAGGTTGGTTGTAGTAGGGATCGGACAACCGGTAAATGTCGAGGAGGGCCGTGATCCAAAGGAACCCACAAGTTGGCCAGAGTAGAGCTGTCTTTTCAAAGCACGCGGTGAAGTCCGGATCTTTCGTGTACCACGTGATACCGGGGTCCTGCAGGTTATCGTCCACATAATATGGTAAGGTAACAGTAAGTTAGAAATTTAAAAATTTGAAAGAGGATAATTTTCACCGTTTTTTTACCCAAAAGGAGGAATTACAAAAGGTTTCCATTATGACAGGACTTGTCTCACCATCGCTCCCAATCCCGACGTCCTGTGCAATTTACTATTCAAAATTGATGTCTGCTTTGCTGGTAAATGAATAAGGAGGGGTACGATAATTGTGATCATTAGGGATTTCTTAATTGGCTCATTGCAACCTGTTGCTTTTAACTCGATAAATTTTAACACGCAAAACGGCTGTTATACCTGTTCCATTTAACAGGAGTTGATTGATGATGGGAGAATAGTCGCTAATTGCCTAATTTCTTAGCAGGAAAAAAGGTGAAAATATTGAACGTGATAATGCTGAATTGGAGTAAGACGTGTAACGACCTTTTTTAGTTTTACTAATGTTCATATTACATGCTTTAAATTATGAACACACAAGTAGTAACCTACAACAGTTCATTTGTCAAGTTGACTGCGTGATGGGTCAGCAAATTCTAGAGCTCATTCTCCACGTAACATGATGAAATATGCTAATTTTGCCAAACTTTCGGCAAAACAGTAAATCTCTATTTTCAAGCATCAATAAAGGCATTAGACAATAATAATAGGTTCATTTGTTTAATATAAATCATTTGGGTGGGCTGTGTGCTTTTTCTAGATACTTCCATATTGCACATAACTAAATAAACTCTATGGAGTCCAAGGTTCCCGTAAGAGTGAAATTCAGAAAATATTTGCGTAGTTATTTCGTTTTCCCCGCACCAAAGGTTAGTACCATTGTCCCCCGATTGGAAAAAATTACAATCAACATTTTATTTCGTCTTCATCTATGATTCCTTGTTGTTTGTATCACCAGCCAGCTTATATGCCGACATTGCCGGTGTCTGGTATCGCTAAATTTCGTGTAGCTGTAGTCTACCTTATTGTTTTTAATTATTCCTGCCTTTGTACTACTAACAATGCTACCACCTCAAATTGCAATCCTCCGATCGGCTTGAAACCAAAAAATATGGAAAGAGCGTATCAAAAAGCATATAAGTTATGAATTAGAAGACCCACCTCTCAATATTTACAGAGTAATAGCAAAATTTTTAAAAAAAATTGCAATTGGTGAGCAGAGCTGGGTACTGATTTACATGATTAGCTAGCAACGAGCAAAGAGACAAAACGAAAAAAGTAGGTTCCGCACGTATGTGGTTCAATTGTGCATTGGGCTTGAGTACACACACACGCACAACTGTGTGTCGCACAGTTATCAGTGCTGGCGCGGCTACATTCACATAACACCTTTCCCGTCACCCAGCTCTGCTGCATCTGATCTTGTTTAACATGGGTTTAAATGAGACATTAAAGTGGCTATTAATTAAAA
>JAHZNE010006415.1:0-10832 GCA_027744055.1 Callyntrura sp. NNG-2020
CTATATTTTAAAAGATTCGTTAATACCTTCTTGGGCAATGCCGGCTTCGACCAATTTTACTCTAAGAGGCGTAGCGTCACTGTGACGGAATGGACAGCCATGATGATCACCAGGACCCACGCTTGAGTTAATGATTTTCATACAACTGTATGGAGTGTAATCGGCTCTTTTTCCTTCTTGTCCATACATATGCCTTATGTTGTATAAATACTGTTTGTCAAACTACAAGTAGAAGCATATAACGGTTAAGTAGCCACCGTATAAATATAACATTTGAACCATAACTTTTTATGACTTTATAGAAGTACCCTAGATGCATCTATTTCTGGCCGTTTCGTAAAATTATCACGCCAAAATTTAGTGGCTTCATCAATCGGTAAACCTAAAGCTTTAAAAAATAATCCAAGTTGAAGACGACCCCAATGTTTTAAATGATGCTCTTTTCCAACCACGTCATAAAGATGTTTCATGCACAAAGGAAAAGACTTCTGCGAAAACTACATAAAATAAATATAAGAATGAAAATAGTTTGCAATAGAAAACAAATTTACTGATACAACCAAAACAATTTCATATAGCCAACTTACGCTTCCAAGTTGAGAAACTTTAATAATATCTCCAGACTTGCTTTCGGAGGCATCGCTTCCCAAATATCGCTTCTCAAACCCAGACAGCAACGGACGAAGTCTTTCATCGTCATCAACTAAATGAATATTCTTCTTCAACATCTATAAAAAATTAAAGAGATTACCAATGTATATACAAATTTTAAAATGTTGCATGATGCATACAATGATATAACAATCATATTAAAAGTTGTATTACTGAGAGTGATTCCGACAGGTAACTGCGAAATTTTAATGCTATTACTGTATTCAATTCTGAATATGGGACGTAAGCATATCCGTTGTGAAGAAAAACATTTCTGTTTTTAACTAAATCCAGTGCATGTATAAAATGAACTTTATACACTTGCATAGTACCAGAACCTGGTGATATGGTAAAAGTGGCATTAAAAATTTCTGCCTTAAATTTGTTCGCTTCTTCATCCGCCTAAAAACAACATTAATAAATAGTTATAAATTCAGTATTTGACCTCAAACTGCTGAACCGAAATACAATTTCAATAAACATTACCTTTACAAACGGCAAATTGTACCTTTTCAACATCGCATCAAATTCAGCATGCAAAGTTGTGCATGTAAAAAACAATTTTGTTCGAAATAAATCTACCTCCAATGCCATAAACCACCTTCTTTGCTCATCAGTTCTGAAGAAATAATAGCAGTGTTGACATAACTAAAATGTTAAACTGATAATCATTAAAAGGAGAGTATGGTTGTACCTTGCAAAAGCTAAGCGAAGTAAGTAGTGGGAAATGTGGTCAACCTTTCTAGCATGCAATTGATCTTCCTCATTGTATTTATGACTGTTCCCCAACTAAAATGAAACCAAAATATACCAAAATAATGTAAAAATAATAATTTTATTGTATTTAACTGAAACAGTTAAGTTAGTTAAACGTTGATGCCAAATTGGAAAATTAAGTAAATCAACAAAAATACCAGAGCAAAATACGTAGGTAGCTCAGATTCTTTCACTGTATTTCTAATTGCTTGAAAGTGTGATGCTGAGTAACGAGATTCTTGAGTTAGGTTGACTCGTTCAATAAAACGAAGCACTATAAAAAAAGTTATAACTGAGTTATTAAGGGTTTGGTGGAAAAACTTTTTCCTGATATTTTATGTAAACATATTGGAATGAATGCATTTTGTTTGTTTTTATGCGTTCTTACTTTTCAACCTTTCCACGGCATATTGCTCAAATTCTTCCAGCGATATGGAAAGTTGAGGTGGCGTTGTATAAAAATTTAACCCATCTGGATACGCCTCTTTCAAGTCAGTAACCGTGTCCACAATGCTAATTTTACATCGGCGTAAGGCTAGATTAGCCAAGGCGTTCCGCCCGCTACTGAAAACTCCGCTACTTCTACAAAGAATAAAAAAACAATATTACTATTACTAAGTTCTCGGTAATTCTTTAAGATAATAAACAATTCCTGTACCTTTTGGTATTGGCTGTTGAAACCCGCTGAATTTCCATTATTCTAGAACTACTTAGTTATTAGACCTTTAAACGTAAACGAAGAACCAAGCAAGCAAAGCTCCAGGTACAATATTTCAACAAATTGACTATCTTTATCTAAAATATTAAAAATAGAGCATGCTTAAACATGAACATTACACGTCTGATGTCACTACCTCGTGTCAAAAAAAGGAAAGCAAAAAATAGACAAATGGTTTCATCGTGCTGTGCTGTATGCGGTGATTATTGATTATCAAAGGTACCTTATCGTTAAATAAGCAACATCGTATTTTGTATTCTCTGGATTTCCCCTAGCGTTTTGAACAAATTTGATTTATACCAACACCAACATAATCACTAATCAGTAAATAAATAAACACAAGAGACAACGCAGCCTACAGATAGGTTTGTGTAATATATACACAATTTTGAAATGAAATTAATTAGTTTTAGTTGTGATCACTTCTTTGTTGTTTATTTTTAAGGGACTATTATGCTGCGACTAAAAATACACAGGTGCACATGTTCATGTTTTATCTCCATAATCATAAGCCAAGCAAAACGGTTGTGAGAGAAAGAACTTTTGTTTTGACAAACAATTTGTACAGGTTGGCGGCACATTGAGGAGAACCGCAGTCACACATGGCCCCGATGTTGGGGCTGTGAAATATCTAAGAAATTTTTGCCACACTGCGTGAAGTATGTATATTGTATATAGTACATTGCACATTTGAGTCTGTGTGGCGTCCGTCCGCGATTCATTGAGCCAGCATCTTCGCGTCGTATCCTCCAATCCAAGGGTAATCAATCAGTAATCATCTCCGACCGACGGAGATGTACTTTTGGACAATTGATTTGCATTGATATTTCATACCCTTCATAGTTTTATCGACATATGCCAGGCAGGGGCCACTGATTGCCGCAAAGGAACCATCATCCATGAACCATGAACAAAAGATCATCCATATTTGCATTTGGAACGTTTCAACAGAAGAGGTGGGGTCACCGAACGAGACACCAACGTGAGCGCTCATATGCATATTTATTTACTCCGTGTTGAAATGCATGGAAAATCCACAAGGGCAAATATGCTTGTTTTAAATTTGACAAGCTTTATTACACATACTTATCTACTACTGCATACCAGAGAAGTTTAGTTTGGAGGAGGTGGGGGTATCGGCCATGAGTTAGGTTTGATAATGAAAAGGAATCAGATCGCGGTATGTCAATATGCATGTAGTATTTATTAATGATCAATGATCATTCATCAAGTTAAAATGTCAATGTTCTTTTTGAGTGTTTTGTTCATCTGTCATGAAGGAAAAACATCGGAATCTCAAACAATAATTCCATTGTTTTTACAATCCCATCCCGTAAATGTGTAACTCATGTAAGATTTTCGACATTTATGGAATTAACTTCATTTGTATAATTAAATGCCTATAAATAAAACAATAAATAAAACAACACTCCAACAAAACCACCATCCGCATCCCATCCAAACCAACCTAATTCCTAAAAACCAAAGCATCATTCATCATCAATCCTATCAATACCACATCACAATACCTATCACCACATATATTATGTGCACTCTCACCACTATACAATGTTTGGCATGTTTAGCTTAGCCAGGCCAGCCCTTCCTTTCATCAGCTGACAACCCCGGGCGGAGTTAAAAAATGGACATGAAATTTTTTAAAAGTACAATTTAACATTAAATGTAAACGACGACGGATTTTGAGTTTTCTTGGAACTAAACTTATCAAACATTCATTCCTCCATTAAATTTAAAAGGACGTAAATACTTAAATGGAAATTAAAATCACTACTGATTTAAATTGATATTAAAAATCACAATATAAAACATTTTGGCAGTTCATAACCTTTTCATTTTCATGCCAGAAAAATTCAGAACGAAAGGAATTTGATATTGATATTTTTATTTTTGTGTTTTCCTTCTGTTTCTGAGGAGCAACATCTTACAAAACATCTTTTTGCTTTGATTTTTGTGATTATGATATATGCCATCTGAGGAAGTGCATGCGATAGAGCTTTCCGACTATTCCGACTGACTACACTCACTGGCGAGTCTGGCGTAATTTCAGACGTCCAGATTTGAAGCGTGAGGAGATTAACTAGCGCTTTACGCATAACAAAATAAATTTGACCTTTATTAACTCGACAGTTGGCGGGGCCAGAGCTTAATAAAATGCTAACTTCTTCATATTTTAATTAGAACCATAAGTGTATTTTAAGTTCATATATTGGTCAATGGAATTGAGTTATGTATTATGTAATAGTTAATTGTTTTTTACAATAATCAGTGTTCCGAAGACATATTTCATATTTTCCTCAACCTCACCGTTCGATAATTTGGATATAAAGCTTGAAGTATACAGTATAACCGAATCAAAGTGCAAATATCAAGTGTCTTTCAATATATATATTTAGAAATATGACATTCCAACATAATTATTCTTGTTATTGTGATAAGCTAGGATATGTGCTAGACTCTGAACGATAAGAAAGAGGTCAGAAGTGAAATCTGTGACAAAGAAGGAAAAGCGATATTTGATTGTATATGGATGATGTTGGAAGGCTTTGTTTGTGGCAGTGGAAGTCATCCTATTAAGTACCGCTATTAATGGCTAAAACCACTAAAACGACGTTAATGCTCTTACGTGTTTGTAATATTAAACCCGAGTCTCCTTGCGACCATTTACTAAAATTATATGAATAATTTTACGGAATACGAGGAAGATTTTCAAGACGGGTCTACGTCAGGTAACGCTCCGGGTTCCTGGAGAAGTTGTTTCTTCAGATCTGGTCGTCAGAATTGGACGTATCATAGGTATTGATGAAATTGTATGGCTTCTAAAATTTGAATAAGATACTATCTACTTTGCCTGTTAATTTAATTTCATAGTTATTTAGATGTTACCCCTTCGTGAACGTTAAGTGCAAAATTAACACAATTTTAAACTAAGACAGATTTTCATTTAATGGTTTAATTTAAAACGGTTGACAATTATTTTGAAACTCGGTGCTGTTTTAGCAGTTTCCTTTGTTGCTTTATTACATACAGAAGTTTTTAATGAAGTTATAGTTAAATAAATTTACTTATTTAATTTATTTTTATTTTCAGGGTTAGGATGACTCCTCCATATACTGATGAAAGAAGGGATGGCGGTGGGGGTGTTTGTAGAACCTGTATCAACATTACGAAATGGATGCCTGTATTGTTTATCAGTAAGTAGCTAATTATTTATTTTACACCAGTACAGGCAACGTTAACGTTTCTAGCCAAATGAAAAAATTTAATTATCTTTCTTAACTGCAGGTACTGTGATTTCATGGTCGTATTATGCATTTGTCATACAACTATGTCTAATTGCTATGCAGCATTTATGGGCCCAGATCCTAGCATTAGCAATATATCATGTAGCTCTGGTACTTTTTCTCTGGTCTTATTGGCAAACCATATTTACAAAGTCTAGCCGTGTACCCAGAAAATTCAGAATCCCATCGAGTAAGTTAAACTAATTTTTAAAGAGCTTTAATTTTTAATCTATATTAGTCATTAGTTGTACGTTTGCTTTGTTTCTAATAAATAGGCAGTAGGTACTAGATTACTTGTGTAACACATGGCAGGAGTGTAAACAATATGACATGTCATGTTGCTTACTCTCCCAGAAACGGACTAATAATGTAGTATATTATATTTTATTCTTGCTCCACCTCCAGATATCATGGAAAGAGTGGAGTCTGCTCGGGGCGAATCCGAAGTTACTGAGATTTTGGAAGATTTTGTTCGAACTCAACAATTGCCTGTTCAAACTCGAGCCCATATTAGTCAGATCAGATATTGTGAGAAATGTCATATTATTAAACCAGATAGAGCCCATCATTGCAGCGTTTGTGGTTACTGCGTGTTGAAAGTAAGACCATACTTATTTCACAAAAAAACAAGATTTTTATATTGATAGTAGAATGTGAACTAAAATTTGTTAGTTGTACATATGACCATTCATTATGCTATTTGAAGAGGCATAACTGGGGTACCTTAAATGCAAATTACAATTCTTTGGACACAGCGGATTCAACACCTGTGTCGGGGTGAGTAACTTAATTTGTTTTCTGTATGCTTCCATATAATATAGGTTAACAAACAAAACACTAAACATTATGACCATGAACAATAAGATTAAAGGATATATATATTATAGAGTATTATTTTATGACAGTATCAATCAAGTACAAACAACATTTTTAATTTTTGAAATAGCAGATCTCCAGATCACTGTGTAGAGGTCAAAGTTGAAGCACGCACCGAACCTGACGGTAACTCAATGGTAAATGGAAATACGGGTTCGGGTGGTGGCGGAGGTGGTCGTAATGGAATGACTTCCCCACATAAGGAAACTCCTCTTGTGTACTTTTAACGGAATGAAATGTACCATAGAAAATTACATCTTGTGTACTTTGGTAGAGTTGTATTTGTTAAATACATGTATACTGTAAATAAAATGTTTCTAAAAGACGTTAGCGAGTCGACCGTATAGTGAATACTTAAATACAGAAAATACTGACTATTGGTGGCACTTATGAAATGTATTAACATGATTACCTAATTAATTTGAAATTTTTAGAAAGATAATATTGATGTACTTACCCGATATTATACATGATGCGCATTACTCGTTACAGAAATTAAAACATTTAACAATCATTCTTTACTACTACGACATTTTGTGTACTAGTCCCTCAATTTATCCTCCTCCTCCCTTTAAATAGTACCCATCTTAGTTATAGGATAATTTAAGCATTTTAAGTATAAAATGATGTAAATAGAATTAGTACGATGTGTAATTTTTAAATTATTACATGTTGAGCAAAATCGGATCACCCTATAATATTTTCTCCTTAACATCTTATCGGTTACGGTTACCCATTTTTTACGACATTTTGGTATGTACATATTTAAAGATACGTACGCTTGGATATGATAGATAATTCTTTGCTAGCCACGCTATTGAATGTCATTGTCACTTGTCATCGTATTAAATGTTTAAAAATACAGCGTTTATTAAAACATGTATCGTTTAACAAGTCGGGTTGTCAGGATCAAGTCAAGTTTGTGTATTTTGGTAGTACATAGATATACATTGTGCGTATGTTGTATGTATTTGCATACTAACCACTAACGTGCATTTGCAACAACGAATCAAATGATTCCATAATGGAATTTCCATTCACGGTTAAATAGGAGTATATATTACTGTTGATTGTACGCTACGCTAACGCCTAACACAGAGTCTTAATTGTTAGTACTTTTACTTGATCAAGGAAAAACATTTTGAACTTTTTTTATGCAACCGTCTAAGTACGTATGTTAGTAATTACTTTTGATACAACAATAAATTAAGCCAGTCTTTCATTTTCGTTCATGCTATATAAATAACGCTTTTCAAGACTATTATCGAACGATTATAAACTTAAAATTGACTATATGCATTCTCAACAACATTGTGGGTTGTGCATACAAATTATATTATATTAATTACTTAATTGCTTAAAAATTTTAATAATTTTTAAATGATAGGCATGTATGTATATTCTGTGTACTTACTTTTGGAGCGACTTAACTTAATTGGCGATTTATGTATTTTTTGATGAAGTATAGGACATACATAGTGTATTTGTTTGAAAGACTGCTGAATAAAAACCAAGATATTATAATAATTTTCATTTGCCATTGCTACTACAGCATCGGCTTATGTTCAGCTTTTTTCTTGCATGTGGTGTTGAGTTACTTACACGGGATATTAAACGTACACTATACGCATCTATAACAAGATTAATATTCTATAGTCTTTGTTGTAGGCTTTTATTGTACCTGTTTTGATTAGTCTTGATGAAGTTAGTATTGATATTTGAAATTATTTACAGAAGTTACATGAACGTATATCTATTCAAGTCATACTAAACGAATGTTTGGAGTTTATTCTAGGACGGTAATAAAATGTGAAAATAAATTTAACCGAACGAACGTCTTACTGTTTAAGAATAGTTTTATTTAATAAACTATACATCTTTTTATACTGCATCAATTTACAAGTAAGTATACAAAACATTACTTTTTCACCAAAACTTACCAAGAAAACATTTAATCATGATGTACAAATTTACGCCGTTTAAACATCAAGTAAGATTAGCGTTAATAACTTTACTTAAATAAATATAAAAACCGAAACAAAATTTCTATTGATTAAGCTGATTTTGAAGCAGCCTTATCTTCGGTTTTCGTTTCTTTTTCATCCTTTGTTACACCATCCTTCTTAGAATCTGTTTTATCGTCTTTTTTTGCCAACTCCTTCTTTTCAGCATCTCGGTTTGCCAATTTATTGTTGATGAGGTTATTCAATGCAATTATAGACCGCGTAAGAGCTGTAGCGTAAACCACGAGCATTTGGTCGTTAGTTTTTACATACATTGCCTTCACGAAATCTGGGTTTGTTACATCAGGCAGCAAATTGAATATATCTTGAAGCTGATAAACAATTTGATGATTTACTGGCAGCTGTCCCTTGACCACCTATAAAATTAAATCAGTTTCATTTCAAATACTCACTCATTCCAGTAACTATTAATTAAACATTGCAAAATCTTTCACCCTCACTTACCTGATCTAAATAGTTTCGAATATCAGTCAACTGACATGCTAAACCTTTTAAACCTTGAAGTTGATTGGTAACACGCTGTGAAAGAGTGCCAATTGTAGTGTCCTTAATATCTCGAAGAAGGTGTTCAACTCCTACCTCTTCTGCTTCTTCTGCGCCAATGTCACTGGGAACATGTTCAAAACTTTTTGTGGTGGGAGTCCCATCCTACCATTGACAAGGGGTATGATAAAATAGAAACAAGGTTGTCAATCCATCAATAAAAGTAGAAGTAATGATACTAGACTAGAAACTATTAATTTTTATTTATGTCATTTAACGTTGAACACAAACCTCGTGAACTTCTTCCACGGCTCTATAAGCTTCCGTAGGCAATCCTAAATCCCGTGGTTTGGCGTCGATGATAACAAGCACAGACGAAGAGCAATACCGCCGAATAAGTTCATTAATCTTCACGTCATTTTGATGTAATTTAGGACCAGTATGATACCATCCAACGACCTTTTCTCGAGCTGTGATAGCAAGGTTGACATTGATAGTTAATATTATATACTGTAAATATTTATATATTTTTATGCTACACACAATACAATTAATACGAGAATTAAGCTATACAATTAAATCAATATAGGTATTCAATTTTTATATATTGTTATTAGCACGCAACATGAAAGGTTGAATTACCATTAACTTTCTTGAACATGGCTGCCATATGTTCAAGATAATCATGATCCAAAAACCAGACAGTCTTATCCCGTTCATCTTCATCAAACGGAACTGTAAAATCCCATCAAGATTAAAACTCAATGATAATTAATTAATACACTTCATTTTACCTAGTACATAGTATAGCCTATTACTACTGACAAGATTAGATTAAGTAACAAAGCTACCAAAAGCAATCTATAACCTGCAAAGCTATTGGAAACATCCAAAACTCCTTTGCTACTCCACGATCCAAGAAGAACTCCAACAACGCGCTTTTGACTGCCGATTTTACCCATTCTGTTAAAGTGGTCCACTACACTTAACAACACCAGTGGATGAACCACCACCTTTTCAACAATTACTGGTTCGCTAGTTGTGCCCGTCATTTTCTTTCGCTAGCAGGAACACAATATTTAAAAATGGAAAAGTTGAAGCCAGAAGTAGTCAATGTTTTATTGGCCAAAATGACTTGTTTAGTAAACTAACATGCAACAGCGACACGGATGACTGACACCGCTATTCACTTGTTTCACACAAACAGAACTTAGGGAATTTGGTTAAATAACACGAAACGCAAGAATTTAAATCTAAAGATTCTACGGTGGCGTAAACGGAGGAAAATACGTTATCAATAATTACAAAATTATTCGATTCAATACTAAATTGTAGCTTTTTCATGAGTAAGTTTGCATATTATGCTGTTTGTATCTTACTGTGTATTGTTTGTTTGTATAATGGAATTGCACAAAAGTCATCTTTTATGCTTGTTTGTCATTCATTTCGTCATTGATGGATCAGCAAATACAGAGAATTCAAATATTACCTCCTCAATTTCTCCATTATGGCAACGGAGATGAAGAATAAAAAGTTTGGTTCCACAAAGTATGGTCTTCCATGTTTCCGTCTTATTCTTGTAAATTTTATTCCTGACTTGTAATGACAATGAACTTGAATTTTTACTCCCGCTACAATCTGCAGGAATTCGTATAACCCTTAGATTAACTAATTTTTTTTACGCATAACGAGCTAATTAACTATTGTTTATCTAAGGTATATCCGGGTCACAACTTGCAACCATTGTATGCTCGACTAGTCGACTCGTAGATATAACAAAGGTGTACGTGTAGACTGTAGACATGGACCAAAGGTTTTAGCTCCGGTTGTTATGTAGTGCTAACGTTTACGCTCAAATTTTCAGTTTAATTCATATTTTGTATTGCATGGGGCAATATGGGTTTGTCATGCTCGTACGTTTAAGGGTAATAGAAACATAATGGTTGGTCCCTCCCACCTCCTTGTATATAGCCATGTATAGCCCTCTAACTTGTCAATTAAATTACTACATAACCCGTTAAT
>JAHZNE010006416.1:0-12992 GCA_027744055.1 Callyntrura sp. NNG-2020
ATACGCTTCTTAAATGTGTGCAGGATGTTAAAGGCTGCACAGAAGCTGAAGCTAAAACACAAGTGGCGGAGTTGACAACTCGAAAAAGATACTTGCAGGATATTTGGACTTAAAAAAATTTTGAGAAATATTATTTAAAATAAAATTGATACATGAATATGCCTAAGCGTTTTGGTTTTGCTCGATTCATTTCTCATCTGTCATCACAAATTACTTGCAATTATGAATAACCAAAGAGCCGATATAATAACTGGAAAGAATACGTACCTTCAATAAAACTTGAGATGTTCAACTGGAAGTATTTCGAAGTTTTTTTTTCTCATTCAAAGTATGTGTAGAATTTTTATTAGTTTTCTAATACGACATCGACGGGAAGACACTCATAGCGTCCTTATGAAATATGGAACTATGTTGCCGCCTATAACAAAAATTGTTAAGGACCTATAATGTCAAATCTCTACAAGGTCCAGGATTTTAATATTTTAATAAACCTGAAATCCTCAAGCTAAGTACATAATTTGTTTAATTTCATGTGAAACAGCCACTTCCTATCGTGATATATAGGAAGAACAAGTTTGAATCATATATCGTTACGATAATTACGTGATGCACGTAATCTTCATTATCTCGGCGTTGGGTTGGGTCATGGCCCGAGTGGCATTACTAAATTAGCATTAGCATTAGCATTAGCCTTAATCATGTCAGTAAAATTCTCGTTCGCGTTACTTAAAATCGGTTCTAAGCCGAGGAGGGAAAGCGACATGATAAATTCACTGCTGTTGGCGGTTAATACTTATATACAAACTTGATTGCGCTGCTGATGATTTCGAAGATAGTCCCATCATCGTGGAAATATTTACTGTTCTCGCTTTCCGCTCATAATGGATGAGGCTTAAACATGCATTCAGATAATTATATATATTGACTCTTCTTTAATTAGCATAGAAAGTCGATTGACAACACTATATCTATATACAGCAAAATAATGTGTGTAAACAAAATTAGTTTGTTCAACTCGTAAAAAGATCATCAATATTATTATCGTCGTCGGTCGCGTTGTGAGTTCGCCATAAAGGCTGCCTTATTGTGTGTGTCATGTTATTATTGTTATTTGCAGCTTTGTTAGTTTGCTGCATACCACTACACATTCACACGACGACTCACGACGAGACGACACTATGCACAACAGCACAAGTAATTGAAGTTGAAGCGTATTAATTGTAAGTAAACTGCAGCAGCGTATAGCGTGAGCGTACGCACCAACAAGAAAGGGGACAAACAAACAAGAAAGATGCAGAGGAATGAGGAGTGAAGGGAAAGTAACTTGTTAATATTATTTGGGAAAAATATTCTTTTTGGATGTGGAACGTTGTACAATTGTGCTGCGATTGCAGGAATAACTAATGCGGAATATAACGGAGAATTTAAGCAAATCAAATGTTTCAAGTTTTAAAATATTTGTAACTTGCTAATTCGAAATTCGGGGGATTAAAGAGTTTCTGGGCGGTTTCAAAAAAGATTTTCATCTCTGGTGGATATGTTTGGGGGGACAGCTGACGATGGTCATCAATGACAGGCGGATTTCTTACACAATTTGGTGGTGCACCAACATCAGCTGTTTAGGAAAAGTACATTGTCGTCGATAATTCGGTGGAGCCTACACTACTAGGAAGCCTGAAGCCGAGAATTTTTGGGGCGAGCGGAACGTGTGTACCTTTTCAGGACAGGGATCACGGACAACTAATAAACAAAATGGAAGTCCACCCTTTGTTAATGCCTGAGGTAGTTTTTAACTCTTAATTTGTCGTGAACTGAATGGTTTTTGTTTGTCGAATGTAAGTAAAATATTATTTTGGAAAAACTTTTTTAGGTACTCACTAACGTGTTCCAACATCTCTCTGTCAAAGATCTCTTCAACTGTCGTCTGGTTAGTTCTGTTTGGAACTCGGAAGCAAGTGCTCTCGTCGGTTCAGTTATTAAAACGACGTTATCAGATGAAACTCACTTTTCAAATATCCTCACTTTCACCAAGGCGTATCCCAACCATCCCTATAGAACGTTTGAGTTTCAAGATGTTCGAATTTCTTTGGACAGCCCCAACGTGGAGGAATTTTTTGCTGTTTGCGGGCCGTACATTCACCACTTAACAATTTGGTATAATCGGGATGCTGACGATTGGACAATTTCTATTAGGACGTTTCGAGACATCTTCTTGTACTACGTGCCGAATTTAAAGTCTCTGACTCTTCAGCATTTGCCTCATTCCATATTTTCCAAGCAGCATCTGTTCCCTCCTGTTGGTTTCCCAGAGTACTTCACTTCTCCCCCGTTACCATTCTTAAAAACCTTAACAATCTTCTCTGATTTAAACCTGCAGCAATCATTTCTGGAAGATTTGTTAAGTTTGAGTACGTCTATTGAATCAATCTGCGTTAAATTCGGAGTGCAACCCGGAAACTTTAAGCAGAGATTAACAAATGCGATGATAAGCAAACAGAATAATCTGAAAAATTTAAAATCCTTCAAGTATTTCATGCACGATTTGGGCCCTGGCTCAGGTTGGTCATGGAGTCCGGAAGAGTGTGAAACTTTAGCTAAGTCGGGATGGTGTCTCCGCACTCTCAAGCTGAATCCATCCAGGTCGGATACAGACAATGGCTTCATTTACCTAATGAACAGCTTAAAAACTTGCCTGACGAGACTGACCATTAGAGTTCACCATCCACTGCGATTTCCCGTGTTGCAGTGTCTTGCTCACTTGACACTTTACGATTACGAGGAGAATCTCTCATTTTTGGAATGTCTCCCGAAATTACGATACCTAGGCCTTTGCGAATACTTTCCGTCAAAAACTATCACTTCGGAAAATATCATGAAGAAGCCTTGTGAGTCTCTAACATCTCTCAATTTGTATGGATCCACAATTTCAGACCATCTGTTTAAGAAAATTGTCATGTGCTTACCGAATCTGAGAAATTTAAACTTATGGCATTGTACCATGAAAAAGTTTAGGAGTGTAGTGAAATATGCAAAACATTTACAAGAGCTGGTTATAAACGTTTCAAGTATGGACGATGAGGCTATTACTGGACTGCCGTCTTCTGTGTGCGAGCAGATCGAAAGGAGGCTAAAGAATCATTCTAGTTTTAGTGATTTGGAGGAGGAGCTAAGGCACCGGTCTAAAGTATTTATTGGAGACTTGAAAAGTAAGATGGTTATCTTTGCAAATTATTTGGATTTATTCGTTGTCATGGTTGCCCCTACATTGATATTTTGTTATACTGAAAGATCTTCAGCGACTTGAAATTCATGGCGCCTGCTTGGCTGACTGGAGGTGGAGTAGCATTGGAGACGTTTCGGTAATATTTGGAATTGCACTGATTCCAAACTTGACCAGCTTACTCCTTAAGGAGTTCAAATGGGTAAGACATAATATATTCTTGGAACTATGCAGTCTATTAAGCATAAACATATTTGTAAACCTATAGGATGAATAATGTTAATCCCCATATGACAACAGATAACAGAGGAATCCATCAAAACCATTGTAAAGTCCACACCCTTGCAACAGCTTAAAATCGATCCAAGAGAATTCGAGGAAACTCTGGCGTCCCAAATTCGCTCAATAAAACCGTCAATTAGACTGGAATTCGTCACAGACGACTATGAAATGTACCTTCCACGAGGAATGCACTCTGTGGCAGATTCATTTATGCGCTATGCTCCGGATTCAAGCCCAAGTGGATATGGTTATACCATAACCCCCGCCGCAGACCAAGCAATGCAAACGTCCAATTTACCGTGGTAATAAATTTTCTCATAACTTAAACCTAACCTGCTTTCATCATTTAGTGCAATATAAATAAAAAATAGTTCAAAAAATGTTTTAGCAAATATTTAAGTAAATATACATATCTAGTTTTTAAAATCTTTTGTCATTCAGTAAACCTTTTTAATCGCAAAGACACAGACGTAGAAAATTTAACGACGATTGTTATTGATAATAATAGTTATGGTTAATTTATATGATGTGTAAATGTAGTTTTATATGATTCAAGACACTTTCGCGCACTGCAACCGTGCAACCTATAACTCTAGTCAAAAGACTTGGATATATATTGAAATAGTCACTACACTGAAAAAACGAAAAGATGACTGTAATTTTTATATATTTATTTGTAACATTTTAATAAACCCTATACGTGTGGCGGCACATTTCGACTTCAGGGCACATATTAACACGTAGTCTCTTGGTAACTCTGTAAAACTATACATTGTGTGGTGGGTAGAGTAGGTAATAAATACGATGTAAACAGCGTTTTGTTGCATAAGGTTATTAATATCAAATATTATTTAATCAGTAATAGTACTTATGAAATACTTTACTCAACAAGTTTCATTAAGGAACATAAATATGTAACTACATAAATAAACGTAACTAAAACAGCATTTCTTTCAAAATCTTCTTTGTTGCTAGATCATACACGTTTTCCAACTCGTAGTATAGTTGCTTAGCTACCTTCTGAAAAGAGTATAACTCTGAGATCATCAACTCTCCGTATAGGTAGACGCCCATTGCAATATTATTCCTGAGAAAATTTGCCACGACGCATAACCGAGACTTATCTTTGAAAAGGATAATTAACTCGCACCAGCGATGAGCTACATCAGCGTTGTGACGTTTTTCAACATCTAAGAAAACAGGACTGGTGGTAAAATGTTGGAAATAGTTTTTCTTGAGGTTGTTTCTTTGTTCTTCAGACCTGGCCAAATCTGGATTTAATATGAGTTCCAATAATAACAATAGTTCAGAGCAAGATAAGTTTTCCAGGTTAAAACCGAGGTGGTCATTATCCACAAGTAGCGTCTTGTATAACTTTTTGATATTTTTGAGAGGCTCTAAAGCGTTAGAGAAAAGCAGCGGAACAGAATCCCTTGTAAGGTTGTCATCTTCAAGAAAATTCAGAGAATCGTAAGGTTCTGGCAGAGCGTTAGATTGAAGCCAATCTGTTTTTAATTTACTTGTAGAATCACAATTTTGGTGACGAAGTATTTCACCAAAATGGGAGTAGTAGCAGTCCAAAAATATTTCCGAAGACACCAGTTGCCCGTGGTAGCGCCATACGTATTTCCGGAGAAATTTCAGAAATTCTTGTTGTCCAACCAGAAAAGTTAAATGCCAAATAAGGAGATAACCTTTGTAGTAATGAACACTCATAAATTGCTTAATGGGAACAAGACCATTCAGAGCGGTTTGAGAGTTTTGCTGAGAATTTCCACTGGAAATGACATGCAGCTCTTTTTCCGATGCTGTGTTGCGTAATTCTGCTTGTAGGGAAGTGAACCTCATGAGTATTTTTAGTGCGTGATCACGTTCAATATCCGACTGTGATTTAGCTGGAAAATAAGTTTGAAATGCGGTTGGAAATAAAACGTCTTCACAGTATGTAGCGAATCCTTCACTGAGCCATTCTTCAGTCCAGTCAAGACTTCCAATAAGAAGGCCGAACCAATTATGACAAATTTCATGAGGCAGTCGGCAAATGTACAAGGGTTCAACAACTCCATAAAAGTTGCTGCAAGACAGAAACATCATTGAGGGACTGGCTAGACCTTCGTGGGGATAAGATTTTGGCACAACGACAATGTCTAGGCGAGAACAGGGATGAGGTCCAAAATTCTTAAAACCAGCCTCTAATGACGAAAACACTAAGTTCGTAAGTAGACCTAAATCTTGTAGAGCGGTATCTGGGTCAAGATTAAATAGACGAACTGACACAACCGTTTCCTGTTGTTGAGCAACGTCCCCGAAGCGACATGGATATTTGCTGTGGTGTGTACAATAATTTGTTATGTCATCTTCTGTCAAACCGTCTTTCTTGACGATTGGTTCAACCTAATAAAATAAATTCCATAATTAGCACTTAAAGACAGAATTACAGAAGGACACATGGTGAGTTGGCTTACCGAATTGTTGTGCAGTTTTGTCTCTGATGGCAACGGTGGAATCAAAGTCGTTTTATGATAAAATTTTCCAATGACCAAGGCAAAGGTTGACATTGGTAACGGTATGCTGCAGTAAAAGTAATGAATGAGACGGCTACTTTCATTGTCGTGTCCAATAATTTCTCCCGGCTCATCCGACGTAAGCAAGGGAAGATATTCTTTGTCACATTCCAGGAGTACCTCCCATGTCGCCACAGCTGAGGGAGCTTCTTGACAGGGGAACAATCCTCTGTTATTCACTGCAGGTGCCGGAGTGTAACAACATTTTGAAAGTGCATTTTGATAATCAAAACCATCGCATGGTCGCCAATGGATAGAGGGCGATGTTACTAGCGTTTCGTAGTCAATTTTTAAGACACTTGGAATGTTTTCCGACCAGCCCTGAATAGTTAAAGACCACTTGCTTTGTGTAAACGTTAGGTGCTCAGCGGATTCCAGGTCTGAAAACCAATCGATCTCCTTACTGCTCCAGTAGAAATTACGTCTGTTGCCGCTACCCCCATCATATGCAGATAACTTTTCCGATACATCGTACTCTTTTCTAACCCTTAACGAAACAACTCTATTTATCTTTAAGAAGCATTGGTCAAATATTATTTTCGTCTGCGTCGGCGTGAGCCACTCCAGGAACACAATAACACTGCCACTTATAACTCTCCTGGAAAAGTCCGTCGAAAGTTTCATCAGGTAGTGATGAACACGAACATGGTGAATGTTAGCCAGTAAAGGGAGATCCCTTTCCGTGATAACCTCATCTGATGATGGAAGATCATCCGTGGCCAATGGTTCGGCCCATTTTGTTACTTTTGTTGGAGGCTCCATAAGTCCCTGCAGATGTAACTAGCTAAATTCAAATAAATTTTCACAACTGGGTCAGGTTCAAGAAGATGCCTTGTCTTGTCTGACATCTGCAAATATGTATGTGGAGTGTTGTGGATACTTCGTTCACAGAGAAGGATAATGTAGGATTTTAATACCAACAAACATTTCAAAAACCAAACAATAACAGAAACTAATCTACGAGCTATGCATCCACTAGCTTCACATTGCCCCAAAGTTGAAGCGGTTCCGAGTGTAGAAGTTTTCAAGCTGTTTGCTCTACAAAACAAATGCACGAGACAAATACTTACAAGTTGCAAAGCACGTGCATTCAACTCATGCGTGTTTTTGTTGATCAATAAATCAGTGCTACTGTCAGTGTCAATCAGTTGACGATTTTTAAAAAGCGTTGGAGTAGCATAAACTGAAAGCGTCTTCGCTTAATGATGACGCCAAGCGGATGATATTCTGACAAGGACAGCATAAAATAATTCATCGTAAAATCGTAAGTATTTTGAGGAGTCAATATTAATTATTAAATACAAACGAAAATGTCATTGGATGCTGAAGTGGACTGAAAGTAAAATTGTTTTGAAATTAATGCATGGATTTATAGGTGCCGACTGCAATAAAATAGCTTTCAAAATGAGTACCACAAAAACGCCTACCAAGGCGAAAAGCAAAACAGTAACGGAAGAACTTTGGGAGAGAATACCGGATGTTCCTAAATTTACTAACTTAACCAAGGAATATGGTCGTGTTCCCAAATTTCCAGAACCTGTAAGAACGCGTATAAACGGCCACCCTGATATCTCTAGCCCATGTTTTCTAACAAAAAATTCTCTATGCCAACTCATTATGACTAATTTGATTTAATACTAACAGTCTTTGGAGTCATTGGGGCGGTTACACGTTGAATCCTTTGACTGGGCTATGGATGAAGGTTTGAAACTGGCGGTGAAAGCATTGCCCGAGTTTTCCACAGAATTGCCCTCAAAGGACAGACTACGGATGAGACTTGTGGTTAGTTTTTTCCTGTTTTTCCAAAGTATTTTAACTTTTAATTCTGCGCTACATATTATGCTGGATTGTTTGGATAGGATGCAAGGCTTGGGAAACCTACTGTCCCCACAGGGACAATCGGTTCTAAAGACCCTCGCGTGTTTCCCACCGAATGTCGACAAAGATATATAACGTACCAAGGGGATCTAAAGGTAACTCTAGCTTGGTGGCTCAATAATGTACAACAGACTAATATTGAGAAAGATTTTGGACAAATTCCAGTTATGTTGAAAGTAAGTCTTACTTATTTATTTGTTCAATAATAGTTTTTTAAGCACACTTATATGTCAAATAAGTTGAGTCTTAACTGTCATTTTGTTTTTGCAAAAGTCTAAATTTTGCCATTTAAACAACTTAAGCCCCCAAGGACTTGTTAATAAAGGGGAACACGAAACGGAATGGGGAGGATACTTTGTTTGTAAAGGACACGAGAAGCTTATTCGTATGTTGCTAATGACGCGTGGTAACTACCCTACTTATATTATTCGGTCATCGTGGGAATCTCGTGGAAAGGGATTTACCGATAAAGGTGTACTGATGAGATGCGTCCTGAGAGATCGATCTCATACTGTAAGTAGATATGAAGTAATATTTTTTATCTGCAGAAGGTTGTGATCCCTCGAACTGAGAGTTCCATAAGAACCAATTTTAAAACAATTTGTAGTCTGTGCCTTCCTGCTTTATTTGCGGTATGATTTTTTTTACTTGTTTTATAATAGAATAACGTCCTACACTACCTGACTGACGGCAACGTTAAGTTAATGTTCAACTTTGGCAAAGAATTGTTCTTTGTCCCGATCTTGATGATATTAAAATGCCTTTTAGATGTCACCGATGAATATATTTACCGAAAGTGTACAGCCGGTCACGAGGATGATCTGTTCATGAAAGGGTAAGTTGACTAACCAAATTGTTTCTAATGGTGCTAAATACGCTTTCCCATTACTATATAACAGAAGGGGTTTAAAAATTTTAGTTGCATAACGGATATGTTGAGGGACATGCACAACAACGCAATCCATTCCCATCATCAAGCAAAATCTTTTGTTGGCGATAAGTTTGAGTCTCGAGTATTTAGGGTTATTGGGGAGTTTAGAACAAGTGCTGATTGCTGCGACTATTTGATGTGGTAAGATTTTCAAGAAAATTGTATGAGACTAACAAATATATGACACTTAATATTGGATATTTAATATTTATTCGGCACGACTAAATAAGACATTTACTTTTTGTGCTTACTTATTATAGGAACAGTGTAGCCGTCCATTGTAAAACTCCCTTAGAAAAATTTAATTTTCTCGTGTTTGCACTTCAAAAATTATACATGGGAGTACGCGGCAAGTGCTCTCCAGAAAATCCGGATCAGGTCATGTTACAAGAAGTAATGCTGGGAGGACACATGTATTTGCAACTTATAAAGGAAAAATTGTATAATTGGATGGACAATTTACATTATGCTGTACAGCGAAAAATGAAAACTGAAGAGGGTAGACCGTTAACTCAAGGTATAAAATGCAGGAAAAGCGTTATTCATTATTACTTGTAGATACATTTAATTTAGTGGGTCCCAATTGATTTGATATCGCTGTTTAAAATTTCAGCTGATATGTACGGTATTGTTACGAAAAGTTTTCAAATTGGCGCCCATTTTGAAGCCTTTTTGGCCACTGGAACTGTGCCAGTTCGTACAGGTGCCTGTCTTCCACAAACTACAGGTCTCACGATCATTGTAGAAAATTTAAATAGGAACCGTTATTTGGCACATTTTCGATCTGTACATCGAGGTGCATTTTTTATGGAGTTAAGAACTACGGATGCTAGACAGTTGCAACCAGATGCGTGGGGTACGTACGTTATCGAAACCAATTTGATTATATAATGAGAAAATTTTGATTTCTACTGTATCATCGTTGTATTTGTAATGCCTAGGTTTCATCTGTCCTGTGCATACTCCTGACGGTTCTCCGTGTGGTCTTCTCAACCACTTGAGTGCATTTTGTAAAGTAGTCACAGAAGATCAGGACCCATCTCAAATCCCTGGTGTGTTGGTTGGATTAGGAATGATACCGATTGAAGATACCTGCCCATTTCCGAAAAAAGATTGTTATTCGGTATTGCTTGACGGAGTTGTACTAGGTTACTTACCTGATGATCAAGCCCAAAAAGTGTGTGAACGTTTGAGACTGATGAAAGTGGAAGAGAATAAAATTCCCAAATATACAGAGATTGTGCTCGTTCCTAAGTTAAGCAAAGGACAATACCCTGGCGTTTTTCTCTTCACTTCTATGGCTAGAATGATGCGTCCTGTAATTAATCTTCGAGCTAATAAAATAGAATACATAGGAACATTTGAGCAAGTGTACTTGGATATTTGTGTAACTCCTAGTGAAGCGTATCCAGGAATCACAACGCATCAAGAAATAAATGAAAGAAGTTTCCTAAGTCATTTAGCGTCATTGATTCCCATGCCAGATAACAATCAGAGTCCCAGAAACATGTACCAGTGCCAAATGGGGAAACAGACGATGGGTACACCGTACATGACGTACCACCGCTTTGTAGAAAATAAACTGTACAGACTGTACTTTCCTGGCACTCCATTTTTTCGACCAGTTCACTATGACTATTTAAAGCTGGATGACTACCCATCAGGAACGAATGCAATCGTGGCTGTTATTTCTTACACGGGATATGACATGGAAGATGCTATGATAATTAACAAGTCTAGTTTCGAGAGAGGTTTTGGACATGGGGTAATTTACAAATCAGAGCACATTGACCTTAAGTATATACTAAGAAATTGGTCAACGCAAAGTACATTCATGAGAGATCCACTCGATAAAAGACTCCCAGAAAAATTAGGTCCTGATGGTTTGCCATATGTGGGAGTATCGTTGGAAAAGAATGACCCTTACTTTTGGTAAGTTATTAAAATTACGTGTTTTAATTTAAAATTTGCACGTGTGCATCGTGCACCAATAATGTGACCCCGTATGGTTTCTGCTTTAAGCTATTTTAACGCTGAAGAAGGAAAGTATGTTGTCAAATTATATGGAGGGATGGAAAGATCATACGTTGACAGCGTTAAACTCAAAAGCAACGATACTGGAACGTTGGAGAGATCTAGTGCTGTAGTTACAGTCAGAGTCCCGGTAAGTTTTCGGAGAGTTACATAATCTCATTTAAAATAAGTAAAGTACATATATATCTGATTTTACAACGTGGTCTTTTGTTCCGAATTTTCAGAAAAACGCAAAAATTGTGATTATACCGTCAATGGCCCCTGGGACAATGTTGGTAGAAAATCCCAAGCCGAAATGTGCCCTATGTGGAAAGGATGATACGATCGAAATCGTGGAGGTGCCTTATGTATTTAAATATTTGGTTGAACAGTTGGCTAGTGTTAATATTAAAATTAAACTAGATGTGGGACACGTTTAACAATCTAGTATAAACTAATTATTTTTTACAAAACGTTTATGTATATATTGTTTTGTTGCGGGTTTTGTGACAAATAAATTATTCTTACAAATATGCTCGTTCGTTAAGTTTTGTACTGTGTAGATTCTTTATTTGATTTATACCATTTTTCTTGTTTTCTGAATAGTAGATGTTTTAACTTTAACTGAATCCAGCAGTGTTGTGTTTAAGTAAGTAAACTAAGAAACTAGATTTAACTCTTCACAATGAAGGAATACGGAGCAGCAGACAAAAATCTTTTTACCAAGTAAATTACGTAGGAATAATAATACAACCACCACAAAATGGATGAAGACATGAAAAGGTTTTATTTTACCATTTCCTTTTTAAACTGGGTTGATTACAGTGAACACAGTTAGGTTGTGAAATAATGCTAAGTTAAGATCCCTTGCATGTCTTCATCATTATTAAGATTTAAATAATTTTGATTTCTAATTTGTCAATAAGGATAAGATACGATTATAGTTTTATTATTTGAAAAGTACTAAATTGTTGACTATACAATCATTATTTAGACTCCCTTTTTTCATGTCTGACTCATTGAAATGATAACGCTGATTTTTGAGTGGCGTTGGATGGAAGAGAGAACTTAATGAAACCGGAATTTTGTTTTTCTCTACAATTTCTTTGTAGCTCTAGCATATTATAATTTACGTATTTGAATTGAATGCATTTACTTGGTGGAGTCTTTTAGATAGGCAATTAAATCGGCTCGTTCATTGGGCTTCTTGAGACCTGCGAATACCATTTTAGTACCGGGGATGTACTTCTTGGGATTCTCCAAGTACTCGAACAGCGTATCGTCGTTCCAAGTAATACCTGAAATTGGAAAGAATGGTTTGTTAAATTAATTAACATAAAAAGACTAGACTAGAGCAAAAAACCCTGTGTATTTTCTTCAAGACCAAATTAATTAATTTAAGTAATGGGACCCACCCTTTGCCTTATTAGCATCCGTGTACACGAATCCCGGTGCTTGACCCGTTTTTCTTCCAAACAAACCGCTCAGGTTGGGACCGGTCTTATGTTTGCCTCCAGATTCAACGGTGTGGCATTGGGAGCACCTCTGGACGAAGAGCTTCTTGCCCTTTTCAACATCACCGGCTGGGATACCCATGTTACTAGTTTAGCTAGAGTTTCTGTCGAAAGTCAGAAAAATCCTAAAGTGTTATTTACAACCTCCAGAAAAATCGTGTTGATAACAAAAAAGGATCAATATTTACACTGCCTAAATGGCCTAAATTGTTTCTCGCCACCCGCTCCGCTACAGATGAACATGAATGGGCCCGGTTTATAATTAATTTATTCATTTTATTTGACTTTGTACAACTAAAAACTGAAAAATGAAGTCGCCTCAGAAACATCTGTTTCATCACCTGATGTATGCCGTCATCAGAGTGCACCGGTGTTTATAGATAAAAACGCAATAACCTTTACTCCAAAAAGTGGAACGATGCACTAGCTAACTGGCCCTCAAATCAACCCAATTTCAATCTCCACTCAAGGTCTTTCCAATCACCATATTTCCGCCACTCATTGCCCCTCCCCCAAACTATCTCAGCACACTGGCTACAATTCTAAGGTCGTTGAATTTCCAACGTATCCTATATAGGTACACCCACCAT
>JAHZNE010006417.1:0-16165 GCA_027744055.1 Callyntrura sp. NNG-2020
AAAATGAAAAGGTAGTGCGCCCTAAGATTTTCAGAATATATGTTTTTTGACACGCTCTATCGAATGGTCTTTGTTTCAAGAAAATCGGACGATTCCCTATGCATGTGGTTGCATTGTTAGCATAAAGACCAGAGGTATTTTTAATTCGTACGATTGTAGAAAGGTTAGGGACAAGTTTCCACATGATACTTATTGTCACTTCTACTACTTATTTCTCGAACAATATTTCGTAACTTTCATTTTTATGCCATGTCAGTAGGCATTTATATCAGAGGGCAATCAGTGGACAACGCTGGTCTTTAACTGACCTGGGTAAGCTAAATAAAGATAGTAAGTGATGGTGAGGATGCATAAAACAGACATACAATACAGTACAATACACTGATATGTCATGTATGCGATTTACACATTTGACTTCATGGCAAAGTTTTATTTCAATGTATTTCAATAATAATAATTATTAATAGGATTAAATTGATAAGAACCTGTTTACATGTACAATAGGCAATAATTTGAAAAAAATATTATCCAGTAGTTGTAAATTCGTTGAAAAATGAGCTGGCTGTAATGTTTTGTAATCATCATAAGAAGAATGTTATTTTTATAAGAAGGATTCTATTCTATTTATGAAAACATTTTTTTCTAATTTTGCAATAGTTACAAAGACTAAACCTACCAAACCAAAAAAATTGAAACGTGATTCAATTTTTTTAAAATACCACAAAGAATCAACGAACGCAAAACACAGTCTTCTCAATTGATAGTACGTTCCTGAACACTTAACGATGATCCAATGAAATTATTTAAAGCTGCATCGGTTTCCTGTGTTTATGAAAATTTATGAGTGAATTTTTAGAAAATGCTTTCTTCAATGAGTTTCTGACCAGCTAACTGTTCCATTACCATGGCAGTTGTTTAACGAGTAACATGAGACATACACAGCATTTATTCGTGTGACGACATTACTCCAATTGTTATGTAGGGCATGAAATAGATGGCTTACTATTTACATTTGTATTAGTACCACTTAATTCCTTTCTACAACAACAGTGAACTTGTTGGATCATATAATTAGTAGGTACTTTAATAACGTAGTAGAGTATGGAATAAGTAGAACGAATATACACATTTTATTTTTTAATGCTGTTATTAGAACAATGTTTTTTAAATTGATATTTTTCATTTTTACTCTCTCAGAACTCATTCGATTCTTGTCGCAGAACCATTCAGCGTCTGACAAATGGGCAGTCGTCACGGTCTGCTTCGTCACTCCCGTCAGGACAATTTTCATACCCGTTACAAACAAGATTTTCAAAAATGCATGCACCCATTTTGCATTGCCACTGCAATATTCAATAGTTTGAATTAATAAGGATCAATTTTGTGGCTTTCATTAGCGGAGCATTCTGTGTAGAGGCAAATGATAATTCAGGCATGTAGTTCAACTGGCTAGCCTTACATAGTGATCTCTGCACGGGGGACAATCTTCTCGGGTACCCGGTTCATCGGTTCCATCTTGACAATGATCAAATCCATCACAAACATACTGTTGGGGGATACAGAGTCCATTGTTGCACTGGAACTGTTTAAAAAATGCGAAAAAGGATGTTATTTTTATATAGACATCCCACTAAATCATAATCATAGCTACGATTAACATATTTATAATAGCAACAATTTTTAATTTCCAAGCAGTCGGATAATTAGCAACTGTAATGGCCGATTTTTACGATAGTGGAAATATGTTGTTGTTAATTTAAACTGTATACTTAAATAGCTTGCACTCTAGCCTATCATCCATCCTGGGCCCATTTACAGGTAAAGGTTGTAATATAAACGCTTGTACAATGCCAAAAATAAGTGTCATGAATGTTAGGAATCCAATTTTGAAATAATTTTCTGTCGTAACGTTTCCAACGTCCAATGTTCCAAATTTGAGTAAATTTGGTTAACATTTTGACTTTGACGCATTCCGCCCGTTATTTCCGTGAGGATTGCTCTCATGAGACCATGTACTTACAACATACAAACCCTTTCGAGCTACTGATATAAACGGTTGATTCAAACTTAAACAGGAACTCCCAATGTTTCCCCACAAAGAGATATGATATGTCCTCATAAGGACATTCGGATTCGGACAGCATTTGGTACAATAATATTCTGAAACAGGACACTTACAGGTCTCCTAGTTGAGGTACACGGTGGGCATTCCTCTTTCTTGCCTGGCTCATCGCTACCGTCACTGCAATCGTGTTGTAAGTCGCACACATAAGCTTTCGGAATGCATTGTCCAGAGTTACATCTAAACTGCAATTGTCGTAACAAAATATCGCTAATATTGTTGCGACAGTGCATTAATAACAAAGACATAATATTGTTGTGTAGAGCTATGACTTTTTGTCAAAAAAAATTCCACGTAATGAACTTACGTCGTCACCCTGGCATGCCGGACAGTCATCTGGATTTTCCAGTTCGTCGCTATTATCTCCGCACTGGTTGCGCCCTGATACAGAAAGGATTATTTTTAAAATGCAGAATCAGATTGGTGTAAGTCCTAAAATACAAGAAAAGTTACATATTTAAACGTTACCGTCGCAAATGGAAGTTTCAGGAACGCATCTCCCGTTTTTACACCGATACTAAAAAATCATAAAATGCTTTATGACAGGAGAGTATTGAATTGTATTGCATGATTGACGAATAATCTTCCAACAAATGGGTCTATTCATCCAGACTACAAAGATCACGGAAGATAACTAGATAAGATAACTAGAACTAGAACTTTTTATAGAAAAATTCTTCCATTAGACTTTATGTTGGTATATTCACAGAGATCGGATTTTTGGGAAAGAATGCAGTGTTTGAGTTTAGTCTCAAATATTCCCCATTTTAAATGCCCTCTAAACAGTTTCCAGCGTTGGCAACGAATGACCAAAAAATTCTACTTAGAGACAATAAAAACCTTATTGTCTCCAATTCTCCAATTACTATTCATCTCGCTGAATAGATAAGATAAACATCTAAAATGTTCCTTAAAAATTCTAGCCTTCATATTGTAATTCTAACTCAAAGTACTCTTTTTTCTATGAATAACCTAAATATTCAATGCAGAATTGAGGCAAATAATTGCCTTACCTGACCGTCGTCGCATGCAGGACATAGATTTGGGTCCTCTGGTTCATCACTATTGTCTCCGCACTGGTTAGTTCCTAATACAGTTAAAAATCCATAGGGAAAAGTTATTTGGTGTCACGGTTGTTTTCATTGCAAATTTGCATGTAAAAAGTGCAAAGCTTGTTTCGTGATAACATAGCATCTCTTGGAATTATGACTATGACTAAAGCAATAAATCTTCGGTAACCAACAACCAATACGGTGACTTTTCAGTTTTCGTCATAATTTCAAATGCAATCGTCGTTGCATAGTTACAAACAAACAAAATATGTCTTGTCTTATGTGCGTGCTTTCATTACATACGCAGAGTTAGGATGAATGAAACATTATTTTGCGGATAAGTTTACAATAAAATGTAGAAATATAATAACGTTACCATCGCAAACGCTATTTTTAGGGACGCATCGACCGTTTTTGCACCGATACTGAAAAACCACAAAGAATATGTAGTCTAAATCTATCTCGAATGAAGACTTATCTACACACAAATGTAATGAGGTATTTACCTCGTCAACTCCACAGGCAGGACACTGATCTGGATCTTCTGGTTCATCGCTATCGTCTACGCATTGGCTTTGTCCTAATATGATACGGTTATGAAACAAAGGATTTTAAAGAATTAATTTTAGAATCACAGCAATATGATTGTGATAATACACATATTATACAAACAATATGAATATCTTTTACCATCACATTGATAGTTGCCAGGAATACATACACCGTTTGCGCATTGATACTAAACAAAAAATAATGATTGGTATTTTAGGGTACAAAAATCAAAATGGGAGTTTATATTTTATGTTTTATATTCGGTAAATATATGCATTTCCATACTTCGTCCACCTCACATGGAGGACATTCTTCTCTGTTTCCGGGCTCGTCACTGTTGTCTCCACAATCGTTGGATAGGTCACAAACCCATTCAATGGGAATGCATAAACCGCTAGCACATTGGAACTTTTAAAAAATACATACAATGTAATGGTTATCAGTGAATGTGCAACATGTTTTAAAATTAAATATGAACGACAAAAATCTGAATATCTACTAACTATAACGAATGGCTATAATTTTGTTGCACAATTGTATGATGGTTTATGACGGTTTGGCAATACCGTTATGCAGTCTTACCTCATCCGGATAACAGTCTGACTGCGTATTCAATGATACAGCTAAATTGCAAACCAGTAGCAGAGCTCCTGCTCCGATTATAAACGAATTTTTTGCCATCCTGCGTAAGGTTAGTAGTAGAACCTTTTAAATATCAAAGAAAATTTGAACTAGTCAGCCAGGCATTATTTGACTACACTTTTAGCTATGAATTATTTGAGGTAGTATAGTTTGAACGAACATTATCATCAAGTAACAAGTGGATGTCAGGTTTCCGATAAGCTTATATTGATGAATTAGTTCTTGAGTAATGTGTGTTTTCCCTACTTGTGACTTGTCATTTCCGCCTATCTTGTACATAGATCTAATATTTAATATGTACGGTTGTAAAAGTGACACATGACACATGTCAATTTAAAATGGGGATGTACGCAACGTCAAATTGGATTAACTATATGTACTTCGGTTTATTTGTTTTGTTTAGCATTACGTCGCATTAGCACACACCATTATGAATATGAATAATAGTTATAAGGTATACTTTTCTGCAGAGTGAGAAAGGTTTTAGGGTAAGTTCCAATGACAAAAGACATCGTAATTGTCAGGTCAGAGATAGGCGACCTTGAAAGGGTTTCAACGACTCTTGTTGTCGGGCACTTTATTTCCTGGTGAATGTCGAGGTTTTAGGTTCTGAAGCTCCTGCTGCAGAATGTTAAGGTTCCCAGTACCGTGGTTCTCACACGTATCTTCCCTCTCTCGCCTATGACGGCGTAGTTTATTGCAGTTAATCGATAAATTCGTCTTCCATATTATTACACATGAGAGCACTATAAATTATCGTGCATGCGTAGAGTAATAATGATGCAACTTTGGGTTGAAAAGCTGCATTGAAATTGTTGCTGAACACCTGCAGATGTCATTAATTAGTCCCGTTTTCTTTTGTTCGATTTCATATTTTTGTATGTCAGGTACCAGTGGCATCGTGCTCATGTTGGTCGGTATGGACTTCAATCACACATTGAAACGTTATGATGTTTTTTCGGTCGAATTTGCGTATCCATGTTCACTCACAGTTATGTATTTTACCTGTACTAAATGCAACAAATAATAATAAATTCTGCCGTTTTTATTTTTATGAATTGTGTTTTGATTTTTATTATAATCAATATGTTTTCAAAAAAAATCAACCAAATTATGTAGCATCTTTAGCTACAGTTTTCGCCAATTCCTTTCATGAGGTCATTTTAAAACATACTGGGCTGCCGAAGCGAGTGCAACGTTTGTCGAGCATGGGATGTTGTTTATGCAAACCGCTTGTAAACTGTAAAGGATACGAAGGTTTCACAGTTGTAAGTTGTATATTGTTGTGCATCCACCAGCGTGATACATTTAATTTTACCTGCATTACAAACTCAACTACATGTTTAAGTTATTGGTAGGGTATTTAATTATGATTACGTAAAAATATAACTAAAACTACTTCAAAAGGATCTTAATTACACGGTTAGGTTCCACCAACCAATAAATGTGATGAAGTGTACGCCGAGGTAGTAGGAGATTACGCGACGTTCGGCGTGGGGGGAACGTTTTGGAAACCTCAAGCACATTTTTCAAATATTCCTGGAGTAATTCGTACTCGATGTGGCTTTACAGGCGGAAATTCGTATATTGGCAACGAGCCAACCTCGGTGTAAGAACTTGTCAATTTTTTTCCAGACAGTATACTAACATATATAGTATGTAATGTTCGTCTGTTTGTTGAACCTCTGTAAAGAGGGGAACATATTCAAGTCATTGATATCGAATATGAAAAGGATAAAGTGAAGTATGATACACTATTGGAAGTCTTTTGGAAGATTCATGACCCAACTTCCGTCCCAAATGAAGTGCGTTACAAGTCAGTAATATTTTACCACAATCAAGAACAAAAAACTCAAGCTGAGCAGTCACTGGCAGAGAAAGTTAAGATAATCATTAGAAAAAGTGAGTCAAATAATACAACGCCGAAAACCGTTCAAACCAGCATACAGCCAATTAAAAGGGTCTTCTTGGCGAGAAAGTGAGTCAAGTTAATGTGTGTAGCTATCAGCGCACGTACACAACCTAATAATCAGTAGCAGCGTAATGAATGAGGTTAAATTGTACGCCTGTTTTTAAGGGAGGATCAGCAATATTATCTTCAAATGAACAAACCTTTGACAAACTTGTGTAATTGTACCACAGCATCCCAGTATGCGTACTCTCACTTGGCCTGTAAATTGAACGCCTTCTTAAGTGGATATGCTACACCGGAAGATTTGGTGGCTCAACTTCAGCATGACAGCCTGGGTTTAGACGAAAAAACCCTGTTGTACATTAAAGAGAGAATGGAGATCAATTCTATCGGCAAAATGACAAAGCTTGAGTATATAAGCGTTCGGACAATATAACGAAAAATGTCACAAAATACATGTACTTTGAGCGGATCGGAACGGGGTGTAATAATAAGTAGTAGTAATGATATAACTGAATATATCCTCCCTCCATCCTGCATCATAAATTCTGAAGTTATAAATGGTTTTAAAAATTTGGAACCCGATATACCTTCCTCATTACTCGTAATATTTGGTCGGTTGCGGAACAAACATCTTTTCAACTTGTTTTGTCCCGTGAAATAAATAGACGACTAATTACATGAGTAGCCACAATAACTAAATATTATGGGTTTCTGAACGTTTTTCTTGGGTTGACCATTCATTCGTGTAAACTAAGGAAAGGCAGGATTCGAAAAAAATATTAAAATTTAAGATCCAAAATATCGAGTTTCTGTTGTGTACAAAACCCTTTTTTAAATCACATCGATATGAGCAAATTCTAGCTTAACATATTGTGACACTATTAATATTTTATTTGTAAACTTTTGCGTCAAGATTTATGTATGTATGATTATGACAGTTTCATTTTCAATGTACTGTAGTAGTACATAGTGGCACTTCTCCTGCATATTGAAGTTTGCGTATAGGTCATAGGTGCACAGCTTTCCAAGCCAACGGAAGAAAAGAAAACGCCAGTATCAACTACATCGAGACGTCATATTTTGACTTTTGACAAAAATTTTATTTTGCCGTCACTGATCTATTATGGTGGCACGGCATATGATAACTCAAAGACGTTTAATTCTGGAGATGCAATTAGAATGTGGTTTGTGGTAATATTGGCAAACCAATTGTACTATTATCCACCTAGCTTAACTCTTTAAATCTGATCTTGAAGGGTCACGAAATGATTCTATTAACGCAACCGCTTACGGCTAAAATTTGATACATTGATATTTTAAGATTTATCTGAATAAAAATTAACTCAGTTAGTTATTCATCGGTTGTGGTTCGGAAACATTTAACGTGA
Source organism: Callyntrura sp. NNG-2020 (assembly GCA_027744055.1). NCBI lineage: Eukaryota > Metazoa > Arthropoda > Collembola > Entomobryomorpha > Paronellidae > Callyntrura > Callyntrura sp. NNG-2020. The sequence goes on from JAHZNE010006417.1 coordinate 7,672, forward strand.
GCCACCTTCTTCAGAGCGTTCCATACAAGTACGAATTTAATTCCACAATCTTTGTAATAATTCCATGCATTCATTTAATTTTGTACCAACAGCAACATAATTTTTATTTCAGGGTGGTACAGTAAAATCTGTGATTAATTATCTACGTACAGGCTAGCTAAGTTGCGAAGCAGTTTCACGAATTTCATTCCATGAGTACTGGACATCTTCTAAATTTGTGAATCTCGAGCAAATTGCAAAACGAAAAACATATACTCCATTTAGCATTGTGGGCACCATATGAATTTTCCCCCGTTTATTGATTGCTTTTAACAGTGTTTCGTTGTCTTGATTTGTTTTTCCCTTCATTCGAAAGCAAACTAAACCCATCATGACCGGAGTGACAACCTCAAATCTGCCATCCTGGGTCACCATTTCCTCAAATTTATGCGCCAGCTGAATTTGGGAGCGGATGAATTCTTGCAGTTTTTCCAGTCCGTAAATTCTCATGACAAACCAGAGTTTAAGAGATCGAAATCGACGACCAAATGGGATTTGCCAATGCTGTAAAAAAAGAGCATTAAAACAATTATAAGGCTGTAAGGTAAAACATCGCTTATTAGTTTTAAAAAAAAACAACTTAAAATTGAGTTCAGCAATTTAGAAAATTAAACAAATGTTAACAAAAGAAGTACACATACATTGCATATCAACCTACTCATATCATGCTTTGTTAAGCAAACAATTAGTACGTACCCGTAAGTCAGGTGCATGTCCTTGCATTCCATGTTTTAAATATAAAGGCTCCACTTTGAAAGGTTCCACTACTTCACTGGCATCCTTTAACCATAGAGCTAAATTAAGCATACACAATGTTTACTGTTGTAACCAAAACTAATATAATGCATGGATCTAATGTGGATCTTTTCAATCATTTCTACACACATCCTTGTAATTACAATTGCCATTAATAGCGTACCAGCACAGTCAAAGTTAACCAATAGCCACTTATGTGGGTTAAAGTTGAAAGAGTCCGCTTTCTCTATACCCTCCATCAAATACCGGAATTCTTCGCAAATGAAAGCAGCGCCTATAACGCAAAGACAAAAATAAATACCGGTACTTAAAAAACCATAACGTATTAAATTTAAATTTAAAAAAAAATTGAATCTTTAATACCTGCATAGGCAGCATCAACGTGCAGCCATACACCTTCATCTTGGCAAACATCCGCAATTTCATTCAAAGCGTCGAACGCACAGGAGCTTGTTGTCCCTAGTGTAGCGGTTACAAAGAAAGGTACTAGTCCAGCGGCTTTATCCTGTTGAATAGCATTGCGTAATGCCTCTCCCCGCAGTCGTAGATCCTTGTCCGACTGCACTAAGCGCATTTTCACACCTCCCATCAAACCCGCTTTTTCAACTGATGAATGAGCTTGATCTGAAAAGGAAGTTAAATGCAGGACTAGCGTCAAAATACAACGTCACAAGTGAAAGTAGTATATGGTCATTAGCGTACTGCAAGATTACCGGAAGTGTAAGCCACAAGTTTTTCATAGACAGCTGTGTTTTCCGTGCCTGATGTCTGGCTGGCTTTAAGAGTTTTTAGCATTCTTTCTCTTGCTGATAGTAGAGCTAAGAAAGTGGCTTCGCTGGCCGTTCCCTGAATTTTTGCGAAAGGACGATTTTACTATAGTGAATGACTCTTACGTTTTGAGGCAATTAACCATAAATATATTATCAGGAGTAACGCGTCTAAATTGCACGTGTATTTTTCATTACGTCGTGTACACTGCCTCAGATTGCTAATGAATAGTATTTGTTTTTGTTCTTATACCTTTCTCTAATGGTATCCTGATATTTTGCTATGTACTCCAGCATAGCCTTTCCAAACTCCAAAAATTCAGCGGATTCCATATCGTACCTCAGTTACCTGTACTGGCTGTTCTTAACGATACTAAAGGGAATAATTTTAAAATATTCACAACCGCGTTTCAAGCACTCCCAATCACATCACGTGGCACTAAAACAGAATTTACTCGTGAATGTGATGTTTTGGTAAACTTCAAGGCAATGATACTAAATGTCAAGCAAGATAAAAGGCAATAAAGTAAATCGATTGCGAAATAGTTTTTGATAAATGAAATTGTGGGTCTGTGCATGTGCAACATATATACCTAACTGGATGAGTACTACTGGTTTATTTCAACATCACCACATCATTTAATCATCACTCTTCACTTGTGTTGTGGTTTATATCAGACTCACTCAACTATCAGTAGATGTTACATAAAGTAAATTCATTGGTAAGAAAATTACCAATTACCAAACCTAAAACTAACCATTTAATTGACAAAATTTTCCAATATCATTCATATTGAATAACTATTAAAGCTTGTCCATTTCGGTGCTACGGTGCTTCTTTTGGCTTATCTCATTGGATTAGGGCGAGCCAACTAATACATTCCTGCGTAATAATTAACAAAGTAGCTTATAACAATTTTGTATTATTTTTCAAAGTTCCCGACAAAGTGACTTAAAGTTAGCATTAGCGTAAATAGAAAATTGTAAGACGAAAGCTGTGATGGATGAATATTTTTTAACAATACCATGATAAATTGATGATTTTAAGATGGTTGAGTTTTACACACGAATATGATGCATGTTAGTAAAAATATCATCCCACTGTAAATCCTGAACGTACAAGGAGAGGTTGATTTTTGTAACAAATTGAATTTTATTCTGGTGAAATCTAGATTAGTAACGGGCTTGCATGTTTTTAATTGCGCATTAAATATCTAACTTGCCACACGCCACACCATATAGTGCGGTTCTCGCAACACTAAACGCTTTCCCTTGTCTGACGACGAAGTTTCACGTTTCTTATTAAAGTGCCACCGAATCGGTCACTTCTCTGACTTCTGTCCATGAGCCCCTCCAAAATGGGAAGCCAATCTCGCCTGTAATGATACGGTCTTAAAGCATCGGGTACAGCAGCGGGAGTGAATTGCTTACTTCTTCGTTTTAAAATGTTTGAGTACGGTTGAGCCACTTGAATTGTTATTGGGATTTTAAAATATACATGTTAAGTATAAAGAGTTTTTGTATTACCATTTTAGGATAATATTATGCAGTACTTACAATTGACAATGTACACATGTTCAAAAATCCCAGCGTAATGTTGTTCCCAAACACGGAGCATCTCTTTAAGCAACGGTACACATGCTGTACACCCGTGCTTTAGCATATTAAATCCATCAAAATCCTGTATCAACATTGATCCCGTTACATTTTTATTTCCCTGGCGTCTCGTTTCAAATAAGCGCTTCTGTTGCTTTTCCAACATGTGCGCTTGCCATCGCATCAGTCTTTCAGAAAGTCCCTTCGAAATCGCAGTACGAATATTCCAATCTGAAAGCCAAACTTCCGCGGTGGGTCGTCCGGAATTATCCGTTGTATCTGCGAATATGGGAAAGTCCACAGAAAAAGTTAACCAATTATCATCGTCCAGTTTGTCAACGCTGTGGTTTCGACGCCAAGCCAGGTGGTCCATGAATTTGGATTCGGCAATTTCCACATTAAACGCGTTTGCTGTGGTGGAACAGATTAACGATCTATATAAAAAGACCCTACTAATTTTTGCTCTTATTGAAGAAACCGTTTCAACTTACACTTAAGCCACTGTAAAATGTAGAGATCATCGTCAGCATACTTGTGAATGGGAGAGGAAGGATCAACATGCTCCTGAATTTTTATCCGTAGCTATTTTAAAAATGAAGATTTTTAATTAATTGCAAAAACTAAAATATTATTGATATAAATTTAAAAAAGTAAAAGTAACCTGGTGTATGGGGTCGATGTCGTCAGTGGTGGTACCGTTGCTTACGTTGACATGATCAATGGTGGTACTGTTGCTTACGTTGTCATCTCTCCCGGTGTCGTTATCCAAATGTAGTTCCTGCAATTCATAATCATGCTCAGTACTCCTAGCAGTAGTCGCAAACGCTAGTGCAAAGAAAATTATCAAAACTAAAGTTATTTTTTGAAAAAACATGTTTAGAGTGGGAAATTGCTATGTCAGTAAAGAAAGACTGATGCCGCTGATTTCCGTTTATCCCAACAGGAATATTTATAGAGACTGACAGTTAAACCACTTGTGTTATGTGTTTGAAGTGGTCCTGCGTTCAAACAAAAAATATTAGGAGGGAATATAGAGGCAAATGTGTAATGTATTTTAAATTTTAACGCAATACCACTCGTTGATGTTTTAATTGCAAACACGCACACCTCTTAATTCATCGTAAAAACAGCAATTTGTTCATTCTGCATAGTTGATAGTTGCCTTACCAGCTTCAGGCGGATAAATTATGCGTATATGACGAGGCAATACAATAAAAAATGGCAGCATCTAGTTCAGAGCATGTAATATCGGACACCATAAACCATAATGTTACATGTGGTCATTGGATTGGCACAGCATAGATTTCACGCTTTTATAATCATTGGATTCAAACGTTTGAAAATTTATTGCAAGTCGTTATGAACTTCTGTGAATCACCAAAATTGATGTCTAAGACTGTCATTTGCTCATGTTCCTGATATAAAACAATTTAAATAAAATAATGAGTCATGCTTTCCCAAGATGCTTTATTGAGCAAGTGCACTTGACCTTGAAACGTAATATTCACTCTATCTTAAAAAAAAATAATTTTCTGTGTCTACATAAATATTGTTATATTAATATTTACTATAACACAAGTAGTTTATTACAGCTGCCATGTGATGAATTTGAATACGACACTAAAACACTGGAATGTATGATTTTGAATTTCACTTTAACAATACTCGTCCTCGTCCTCATCATATTAATATGAAATAATTTTCCTGCTAACTGTGTGGATTTATGACATGTTACACGTACACTTAGAAAACAGACAGACGTAATGGAAATTTTAATGAGTTTCTTCTGCCTGACTGTAGTATCAGGCATTCTCCCCAAACAATATTTCTGCAGTATTCTCTTTCTCACGCTATATTGTTATTGCGATGACTATTGATTTGCAGTTAACCATGTGCCTAAATACATGTGCGCTTTGTTCGTTCCGACCGTTTTATGTGTGTTATTTATTACCTAGTCTTATTTCATTTTAACATTTTTTAACATTCCGTCTCACACACGTCAGAAGTATCTGATTCAACAAATGAATATTGAATATATTTTATTACATCCGTGAGAAAATACAAAAGGTATGCATGAATTTTATTTTTGCAGTTTTTGCCGTATGCCTGTACTTCCCGTAATATCTCAGCTCAGATATTTTGTATTTTGTATAAAACTTTGCTACCTACGTTATGCGGCAAATTAGTATAAGAATGGTTTCGACATCACTAGGACCGCCACTAGGAACACAGAACATTGTACTAATTTTGTTTACATGACGGGATTTAGAAATTATGGAGCAAGTTTCGCCAGGTTTATTAAAAATAATGGATTTACCAGGGTTCAAATTAGTTAATAAATGTATAATTAACACAAGTCTGACTTTTGTCACTGCCATTGGGACATCAGTTCTCCTGGGTTTATGGATTCCTTGTGCTATTTACAAACGAGCAATTACGTTACTTGTCAAAGTGTTTCGAAGAGACTTTGGGTCTATCTTAGACAAACATGCCACTCTTACTTCGGAAGATCATTTATTTGACAGCCCGTCAAGTTGCTCTGTTGTCACAGTAATGAGAATTGACGGGCATCTTAATTTAACTCAAGTAAGAACTCTTTTTGAGCGCCATGTTGTCCAGGCGAAAGTTGGCAGTAGATCCAATGTGTGTAAATATCCCCAGCTGAAGCAATATCCGGTGGACTTTGGGGGTTACAGATTTTGGAAAACGGATAAAACCTTTAATATGTCAAATCATGTGGAGGAGCATGAGCAAGTGTCCATGATGCCTATTTCAAAAATTCATCAGGAATTGTTAAATAAAACATACCCTCCCAAGAGGAGTCTGTGGCAAGTGACTATTTACAGGAGTGCGCATCAGCATCGAACATATTTAGCCATGCGTTTACATCACTGCATGACAGATGGTCGGTCAATTATGAAGTTGCTTGTTGAGTGTCTCGGGAATAAGGTTTTAGTTACTGAAGAAGCTTTACCACGCCCACGTACAATAATAGACAGGATACATTTTTTGGCGTCGTTGCCTATGGGTCTCGTTCGTCTCAATGCCAAACTATTCAAATACCAAATGAAAATAGTTGGTCATCTTTGGAAATGTCCAGAGAATGACACTTCCTCCGCGTTCGTCGGAATTTCTGGAAAGATGTCTCTGAATAAACTAAAAGACATTTCCAGGGTGGTAGACGTTTCTACTTCCGTCGTTATCATCAGTACTATTACCAGTGCTGTTACCAAATTTTTAAACGCTAAAAATCCAGCCAACACCAGTAACTATAAAAGCTTACCAGTGCATTTGTTCCTCCCTGCTGAGGGTTCTCCCTCAACGTTAGCAAATCATCAGAGTATTGGTGCTATAGATATACCGCATATAGAGGATGATGTCCTCCGTCTTAAAAAATATGACCGGATATGGAAATCCATTTGGAGAAACAATCATACCCTGTATATAGACACCCTTTTTGGCGTAATTAGTGCGTTACCGTCGTGTATTAGGCGAGAATTGTCTAAAAGAAGGATGCTGACAGTGGCAATGTCAAATATTGCTGGAGATCAACAAGGGTTTTCAGTGGGAGGACTTCCTTGTTTGGCATTTACCATGAGTTTGGGAGCACCACAAGGATCCACTGGTAAGATAATCAGTTAATTTGGAAAAACTATGATGAAAGCCAAATAGTTTTGATATAGTTCATTAATACCGTGCTTTTATTATGCTTGTGAATTTCAGGGATCTCCTTTACCACACTTAGCTTTAAAGACGATATACAAGTTAGTGTGGTAGGAAAAGAAAGTGTCATTACAGAGAAAGATGTGGTTACTGTGGCTCGACTGGTGGAAAGAGAGTTCCTATCTCTTAGCAAGCTAATTTTGGGTTAATTTATTCGACTAATACTTCCATTCCAATTTATATTTAAAAGGTTAAGACAAAAATGACAATTAAATTTAACTAACGTTGGGTTTATCAGCCATAATCCGATATCTGTTCAATTGGGCGATATCCCATAAATTTCATTTGTTTGTGTTACAATTATTATGTGTTAAATTTATTTTTCCTTCATTTATTTAAGAATCGAAGCTACTTAAATACAAAACAGCCGATTTTGTAAATCCAACGCTAGATTTTTGTTGTGCATTTTATACAGTATAGTTTAGATACTTTAAGGTACATTGCTGCAATTATATGAATTTTGAAACATGCTTGAAATTGTTATGTACTTGTGTTCCATTTATGCAATGTAAGGAATCGTTTAAAGATGAATGTATAGTTCCTGCGTTTAATAAAAAGACCATGTAACTAGTGTAGTGGGTAGACAGCCATTAGCCATTCAGTCATTTACATGCTATTGTTCAAATTTCCGCAATCTGTTTATGCGAATTGTAAAACAGTGGGACAAATCAGAAAGAAAGCTGTAAAAAAGCTGGACAGCATGAAATAAAGTTGTGAAACTGCGATGATCAGCGACGTGCTCTACTAGATTGCCAAATTCTAATTTTGTCCAATTACAATATTACAAAATACACATTTTGGAAGAGATTTCTCAGCATTTACTCAATACTGTTCAACTGTATTACAACACCAATCTTTGGCACCACAAATATTTCAGGGTTCACCACCTATTTACCTAGAAATTCTCAAAACGAAAGTTTTGGGTTCTATTCCTGTTCAAACAGAAATGCAGAACTTGGGAGGGTGAGAGTCAGAATTGAGCTTTACTAACGTATTTTGCTATATGGAGAAAAGGGGGAGAAAGGAAAAGATGCATCTTCATTCATGATCATTTCGTTTTGTTCTGCATTCTGCAACCTACGATGTAAGAGGAGATATCCAACAATACCATACAGCATACAGTTGCATATGATGCTTTAAATATACACTATGATAACATATTATAAACTAAAGCTGAAGTAAACATTTGTTCAATCAAATATGTTCAACAATATGATAAAAGCTTTTCTTTCCGATATCACAAACACATTGCAAAGTAGCATTCCCACACGGAAACAAAATATGTACTCTCTAAACTTCTTACTACTTTTAACGGAACTGTTTTATAAAAATCAAATGTCAACTGGAACGCTGTCCAATGTCAGTAACATGTATAACATCCCTTACATGGAAACGAACCTCGGCTGTCTATTTTCTGCCCCGCGTAATACAAATACAAAAAACTGAACAAAAAAGGGGAAAGAAATATCAAGAAATATCTTTTGAAATGGGAAAAAGCAAAATCAAACCCAAGAATGGTAGAACTTCACTACACTACACCATCGTTACTTACGAAGCAAACTATCAGGATGGTTGGTAATTCTGAAAATGAAAAAAGTCTGGGACGGAGAGAA
>JAHZNE010006418.1:0-11486 GCA_027744055.1 Callyntrura sp. NNG-2020
CTCTACCCCACTATACGGAGAAAAATGAATGAATGAAACGTGAAGTCATGATGATGATTGACTGTGCGGTGGTAGTATAGTGTGGTGTGGTGGCCGCAGCAAGAGAGAGAGAGAGAGAGAGATGATGTCATGTCGTACATTTCTACCCGCACTTCTTAGAGCAGCAGCGTGGTGATTTTTTTTTAGCTGTAACTAGCAGCAATGTTTGGTAAACACCACCACCGCTGCTGTTGTAGCCACCGACACCGTCGTCGCCACTACTCTCTGTTACAACTATCACGATGATGTTTGTATTTTTCTTGGAGCAACTCCTGGCCGGGTTCTATTTCTCAACTCCCTCCTGCACCACCACCACCACCACCACCATTGCCTTGCACTGGCCGGCTGGTTGTTGGGAGAGTTGAGTAAGTCACTGGTCTGCCATGGTCGATTCTGGTACTCTGCTGCAGAAAAGCCGGGCTAGGCCATAAAGGCCAACAATTGAGGAGTAACCAGAAAAAAGGGGATTTTTCATCCACACATCTCTCTCTCTCTCTCTCTCTCTCAGAAGAATCGCTCACTTCTTGGCAGCTACACACCACCTAAAACAAGCTGGCGAAGGGTTTTTCGAAAAAATCGTGCTTTCTGAAAATGAGCCCGTCTATAATTACTTCTAAAAAAAGATGTATGATAACAACATGATAAAAATGATGGAAGCCATGCATGTGTGTGTGTGGATGGTGTGAGATAATGAGGAACATGATGATGTTGCCTAATTTCTAGTGATTGGGTTTTATATTAGAAAGAAACCAGAGGTAATTATTAAGCACACGTTGTCGTCATCCTCGAAGAGGCTTGCTCCTTCTTGCTCCTCGTTGCTTGTGCAAAAAGGGGTTTTTCGATGTATTTTTTTTCGAATCAGAATCGACGACGATAATAGTAATAATGGTAGTAATCGACCGCGTATTTTTAGGAATGCTATACGTGTGTAATCCATTTTTCTGGCAAATTCTGTCTGCTGCCCAGACTCATCATATCATTGTCCACAATTGCCTATTATTTACGCTGAAGAAGAATGAATGAACGCTGCTCGATTTTACTATTAAATGCGGATGTGGGCAAGAAAAAAGCAGATGCATTGTGAACCTAATTAGTGGTCCATTAATAAACTGTCCACAGAACCTCAAAAGGTTTTGCAGTGCTTAATTAATTAAATTGTCATTATTAATACTCGCTGTCTAAAATAAACCTCGTCGTGGTAGCTCTTACTCCCTGCTGCCTCATCATCACCACCACTGCCGCTGGAAAACCACATTGCGACTGGCAGTCCTGGTACAGCATCCCGACCTAATTTTGACAATATGAAAAAAAATGCATGGCACGTATCCTCTCTGGATTTAAATGATTCCATTCGTTTTGGGTTTAAATGTCCCCCGCATACACGCACACACACACACACACACATTTTTCCACAGAAACATTTTTCAATTTTCTCAAGAAAATTTCCATCATTCCCGAAAAAAGAGTCATCCTCTACATTTTGTCCAAGTTACCTACTTTACACATTTCTGCCTCCAACGTCCATTTTTTCCTGCGATAAAGTGATAATGGACAGCATCGTTATTTTTATTACGGACGAAGGTGCTTCACGTTTTTTTTTGTGCCAGTTTTTTTTTGGGTAAAGACGATGATGGTATGGAGAATTAGTCAGTGAGTTAAGATGTAGTGACAGGCAGCAAGAAGGAACATAGGAGCCCCAGTGCAGTTCTTATTACAATTTTTTTTTCGTCTAGGCTTCATGGACTGACGTTCTTGCATTCTCACCTATTGTTGCCATTATACTCGTATGTAACGTTTTTGTGTATCATATCATCACACACACACACACACACACACACACACACAAGTACACAACAGGCGAGCTTGTATGCAGATGTGTGTGTATATGTTTGCCGAGCGGTAGACAGGTAAGCTGAAACAGAGAGAAGGAGCATGCTTCTTACCTGTTCAGTTGGCTAGATGGTTGCACATTACGTACAAACGTTACTTGTAGATGAATGTGTGTGTGTGTGCTCCCTATTGTATGTGGATGTCCACCAACAACTAAATCCTCATGTACTTGACGAACTCCTGAATGCTAAGTACATATACCTTTTTATTTTATGATACGAGTACAGTAATAAGTCGAAATGCTTGTTGGTGGTGGTGCTGCTGCTGCTATAACACAAGTACACAGGTGAGAAAGTTGTACGGATGTATGATATAAAGGCAAAACTGATTTCTGGGCCCATTCATTTATAAACCCAAGTCCGTCAGGCTCAGAGATCAGTATAGATTTCAGAAGTCGAACAGTCAAAACGAGAGACAAGAGAGAGAGAGAGAGAGAAGAGAGAGAGAGAAGGGGAATGAGAGAAAGAGAAAGAAAAAAAGTAACCAGAGAGTTATTAGAGAATGTGTCCAAAACCTCTGAATAAATTAGTCATTCACCCATCGACTGTCTGTCAGTAGACTGCACAGAAATACAACAAGTTGCTACATTTTTTTTAAATTTACAATTAACTTATTTTACACGGTATTTTACAAAGTGTGTGCGTGCCACGGATTTTATTGCAATTTTCAAGAGTTTTTTTTAAACTTTTCGAAAAAAATAAATAGTAATACGCGAGCGTTAAGTGATCAACGTAATAATAAATAAGTAAATACAGCAGCAGCAGCATCATCACTCAAGTGTCTTCGTCACAAAAGAAAAAAAAACTTGTGGACATACTAACGCACGCATAGATACACACACAACAGACACACACACTCTGTATCTTGAAGTGTGCTACAAATAATAATAATAATAATAATAACAGCATACAGAAGTGTGAAAAAAAAGACAGAGTGGGATTGGGACATATAAATATGTACATTGCCCTAGCGCACTAAGTAGTAGACTGTTAAATATTGACGGCGTCATCAGCAGCCCCAACATCAACAGAGCCGTTGTCATCATCGTCACAAGCAGAGCAAGCAAGTGGACGTATATTTAAGCATTTGTTTTCCCCGAGCTCTATCACCATTCCAGTTTGGACAGAGCAAAGACTAACATTATCTCTCCGTTTTCACAGCTATTTGACATTTCACTGTGTCTGCCTGTCCCCATATACAATTTTACAATTTTTACTTCGTCCAGTGAGATTAATTTATTTACTAGAAATTTCGAGAGAGAAAAATTTCTTGAGAATTTTAATATTTTGAAAAAAAAAGTTTTTTTTTGACATTGACTGAGTTTTCTCAAATGTACAAGTACACAATATATTAATACTATATTAAGACATACGGTTATTATTTTTTTTTATTCAGCGACAAAGTATTTTCTATTTTATCAGAAAAAACTCGCATTAGTCATCCAGAAAAAAAGTACAACATAGAGTGTGCACATTACATACCTACATTAAACACACAAATCTCTTCCGCTACTGCTGCTTCTACTACTGTTCCAAGTAAAGCTGCAAGAGTGCCGTTGTGCATATGGTGATTGAACAAACGTCTTCAAACAGTGTTACATTATTATTATTATATTTTACAAAATATTTATATACTCCGCAAAAGTGTTTTCCGTGTGTGTACTGACTGGGTAGCTACATAACAGAGTAGGTACTCTTCATTAAACCCTTCCTACTTAAAGCGGTCAGTTTGTTGTTTTTTTTTTACAATTGTGACAAAAGTTTCGAAAGGAGAAACCTGCGAAAAAAAAATTGTTTTTTTTTCTTCTTCTTCTTCTTCTTCTTCGGTGTACAACAAAGCAAATCTCACATTTCCCACACACCTTTCAAAATCAGTAAACATGGCAGCAGTCGATAATAAAACCTGCGCCGCCTGCAGAGACAGCAGCACCGACGTATGTCCGATCTGTCGCTCCTCTCGGGGTGAATCTAGTAATGACCCCCCGACACAGGTCAGAAAAATGAGTTTGCCACAGTCGCATGTTACTAATACTCGCCGTCACCAGCAACACTGTGATCAGGACGCGGAGCCATCTTTTTATACCTTAACCTACCGTTATAGCAGCAACTTCAGAACGAGTGGTATTACAGTTTTGTCTCGTAATACCCCCGTCGCCGGCTGCACGTATCCTCACCCTTCGGCTAACACAAAAAATAGTCACTTACACAAACGACCAATGTCGGGGTCATCTTCCGCATCGGTGCGACACTTGAAATACGATGTTTGCCGGTGTGCCAAAAACGTTACATCCAGGAGTGCTTCCAGTATCAGTAGACCGAGCTATTGCTCGTTCCTTGACGGTTAGTAAGATTAACATGTTAACACACAAAAAAAAAACGTACGGGAAAGGACAACATATTTCCTACCCTCCGATTACTCGTGCTTTCTCATGCAATCTCTCTACACTTTCTTACTCACCTGCTTCATAGTTTCCCTACTAAAAAAAAATTTGCATCTTGTAGGAAGTCCCTCACCGTAAAAATGAATACAAATCAGTTAATTAGATTACGTAATTGAAAGCCAGAAAAAAAACCTCTGGTGTGTCTTCCCTCTCTAAATAACCTTTTCAACCTGATAAGAAGACATCTTGGCTTTTTCCTTCGTAATTTCCCTTTTTCATTCATCGGTAACACAGCAATGATCTTGCTGTTGATGACGATGATGATGATGATGATGATGATGATACCGAGATGATTTGATGATTCATCTTTTTCACACAACTCTTGAATGCAAAGCGAAGCTCTCTCGCTCTCTCTCTCACACACAGACACAGACAGGCAAAAAGCAGAGCTTGGCAAGCGAAACCAACAAAGCGGAGTACACGACCAAAATGTACGCAAGACAAGACAAGAGATATATGTGCCTGTGTGTAATGAGATGGTAGCATGTTGTATATAGAGGTGGTACATAGGCAATGCACCTTGTACGAAGCGACTCTTACGTTGCCCCATGGGACCGTAGTCGCGATTTAATGCGCTCGCTCGCCCCTACTTTGTTTCTCATATGAGCGGAGGAGCAACAGTCTCAATTGAGAATCTATCAATAGACACGGAAAAATTGTTATGTAACTGTGTAACTGTTATAATTTATATTGGTAACAGGTTATCTCTCTCCACACGAATAGTAGGAGTTACTGCGGCGATTTTCCTATTTTTTTGCATATTATCTGTTAACTTGTTCTTGTGTGTGGTAGTACAAGGGCGCATTAAAAGGGACAATTATGTAAAGTAGCTTAAATTTCACAGCTTTTCGTGGGGTTTCTTTTTTTGCTTGTATTTCGTGTGGGGGTGCCTATCACTACTACCACCTGAGTACAGGTAGTTGTTTGGGGTGGTGGTGATAGTGATACGGGAAACAAAGCTAGATTTTTTTTTCCACGAGCTAAGAACATGCTGATAAAACAATGTTTGTTTTATGGGGAGTTTAATGTTTTTTTTAATCCTCTTCTGCAGGTTGGACCGTAGCCCGACTTGTACTCCTTGGAATCCTAATCCTTCCTACCTCCATCATGTCCAGTCCTGTAAACCACCATAGCCGATCTGCCAGTCCTCACTCGTCTGGGTCTGGTCATCACAGCCACCACTCGTCTCCTCATCGCGCTGGGGGTAGCGACAAACCTATGAAATGGATCAATCCTTGCAGGATCCCAAAGTCCCTGCCGACGCAAACGTCAGAAATTCAAATGCCATCCCAGTCGGATGAGGAAATCTTTCAAAATATCGTCACACAAGCAAAGAAGGCGGAAGTTCAGGCACGCCAGTTCTTTGCCGACTTTGTAAGTCTGATTACATTTTTTTTCTTTCTTCCTTTTCTTTTCTCCTGTCGTCGTAAAAAAAACCTTTCCGATTCTTCCATCGTCATCGTCACGATGACAATGATCATGTCTTCTTTTTCATCATCCCCGTTGATTTAATAGTCTTTCTACTATTACTACTACTACTACTACTACTACTACATCAAAAGGAGTTTACGTGCATCTACCTACCTACAGAAGCACAAAGAGCGATAGATAGACTCACGCTACGCTGGTGTTTAGTTTTTCCCCTTTACGTGTAGAGACAAAAAAGTCATGTTAATTGGTTTTATTGTATGATTATCATCATTATCATCCTCGTCCTCATACCACAATGATGGTGGCAATGTTTTAAAAATCATTTGGTTATTGGTTGCCCCCGCAAGCAAAACTGGGCACGGATTTTAGTAGTCAGACAAGAAACCTTTAAAAAAAGACGGAGAGAGAGAGAGAGAGAGAGAGAGAGGTAGGGAGAAAGAAAGGCGAAAAAAGTAGACGATGAAAAAAATCAAGTTAAAAGAATATCTCCCTTTTTCATGAAACTAGTACTTTATGTAGTTTGAAATGTGGTAATGATGATAGGACAGGAGTTCATTGTGCAGGCAAGCAGGGACGAAAAATGACTTGATATTGTCTGCTGCTAGGCTGCTGACTTATTATTATTACTATTAAATCTATATTTTTCATACAAACTGGCTACTTACTTAGTTATTTGGGAAAGACCACGTCATTACGACACACACACACACACACACACACACACACGGATTGAACACTACAAACTATAAACCAGTGCCTGCAGCGTTAATCAGGTTTTTATCAAACCGTCTACAATATGGAATACTATAATCAAAATAAAAAAACGGGCACAGAAAGGCAGATAGAGAGAGAGAGAGAGAATGAAAGACAGACGTAAAATTGAAATAGGCTATCATCACCAAAATTGAAAAATGGTTGTCAAATAAGGAATACTATTAGAACAACGACGTTTATTTCTATTTTGCCATCATTTACTACTGCCGTTCCTCTGGCTGGTTGTTGTTGTTGCTGCTGCTGTTGGGTTTTTTTTCTGTGTGCGCTAAAGAAAGGCAGAAAACGACTATAGAAAATCAACAGGTAGATAGAGAGAGAGAGAGAGAAGAAACGTGAGAAGAGAAGGGCCACCACCACTTCCATCAGCATCATCATCATCATCAGCAGCAGCAATCAGCATCCTCCTCGTTGTATTCGTACATAACCACAAACGAACGCCACCATTTTGCCTCCTCAGACAGAAAAACAGAGAGGAACATGAACAATAATAGAAGTTGAAGTATTGGTAATAATAGTAATAGCTAGTGACTGCAAGGCATGATGGGAATTGTGAAGGAAGATGATTTGTTAACTTGCAATTCGACTTGGTGGTGGTGATGGTGGTGCAGATATATATAAAAAAATGTCTTGAAAAAATATGGACGCCAAGCAGCAGCAAAAGAGTGTGAGCTTGAGCAAGAAGAAAAAAAGAGAGAGGCACGGAGAAAGATACAAGTAGAAAGAGAGAGGGAGAACGGCTGCTGCTGCTGCTGGTGGTGGTGCTGCTGTACAAGAATTTTATTGGAACACATCATATCCAACAACCACACTGCTGATTTTTCATGACATGATCCTCATCAAAACTCAATTTGCATACGTGGTGATTGGTGATGGTGGCATCTACTTATTACCATACATACACATGCATAATCATCATCGTCATGTTTAAAAATCTGCCAAAATCACAATTAAATGAGGAAAATTTATTCGTGTGTGTATTCCTGAGTTGATGTTTTACGCCGTGTGTGGTTAGCAGGCTAATTTATTACCTCAGATCGGAAAAATTAGCGGGGTCTCATAATTAATCTAATTTTAGGCTACGTTTTCATCCTCATTTTCCTCAATAGCCAGTTACGTTTAACTTTTTTGGGAAACAATTATACTGGGAGAAGAATGCCAGTTTCTGTGGTAATGTGTCCGTTTTTCGCTGAAATTAAATGGTGCTCTACTTTGTCCCTCTGAAATAATTTCAACTGAACGCCCAGATTTTTACCTAATCAGTCAGGGAACATTTGTATCAAATATTCCATTAGGAATCATCACTCTTTTAGCCACCTAATGAGACAGTTAGGTAACTTCCCAGCAAAAAAAAAGTTCACCGGGGAGAGTTGACCAGGTATTTCCACGACACCACTACTACTCATTCATGCCAGCATGACAATGTAGGTTTTATCTACGGTACAAATGTGCCGTTTTATCACACACGTACACACCACCAATTTCTGAGAATCCATTTTTAGCGTAAAATATCATCGCACCATGCGCCCTGCCCGAGTATGCGAAAGGCAAATTATTACATGACATTTTAGCGAGAGCACAGGATGAAAAACATTTAACAGATTGCTTATCCTGTAGAAACTAGCTGGTTCATTTTTATACAATAAAGGACGGGGGAGATAGAGAAGCGATTATTGATGAAGAACACACACACACACACACTCTCTCTCTCTCTCTTTTGCAAAGGGGAAGTGGGTGAATGTAGGAGGGCAGCAACGAGAGGATTATTCTTACCTGAGAAAAAATTATTAAGAGAGAAAGCATTTATTTTACAGGCCATGGACGGCCAATGGTGATCTTCCCAGTTGTAAATTCCTTTAAGCGTAAATAATAATAATAATGATAATAAGGTTGCTATATTTTTCCTCTCCCACTCTGGACGTAAAGAGGACAAAAAGGAGAGAGAGAGAGAGAGAGCAAGATATATGAAGCAAAAACAAGATGATTATCTTGCGTTTTGTTAATCTCTCTCTCTCTCTCTCTGCCGATGATTGTAAATAAAGAAAATAATAGCGAATACGTGGGAAGGCTTCCTGTGCCTTTTTTCTTATTTTTGCCCTTTTCTTCTCTCAGATTTTGCGCTCTCTCCCTCTCCGTCGCTGCCATTCATGTAAGAAGGATATGTATTTTTGTTTCATAAGTTCATTAAGGTGTTGTTCTACAAGTTTTGATTTACTTTTCTACTTGCATTTGTGTGACTCCTTTACTGTGCTCCTCTTACCAGCACTACCGTGCGTCTAAAAGACGTCGCCAATGTAATAATCATCATAATATGCAATAAGACGATTATGGAGGCCATCTGTATATTATTTCGGCAACAGTGGTAGTAGAGCAGACACACACACACACACACACAAATATTACCCCTACTACTGCTGCCCACGACGATGGGATATATAGATAGCTGTTAACAGGCTGGTATAAATATGAAGGAAAGAAACGAGTCATTAATAATAATCGAGGGCACAAATGTTTTTGCAAAAATTGTTTCGCAAAGGAATTTAAGGTAACACACAGACAGACCCGGCCAGCCAGACCTTTTTCCTCTCTCTCTCTCTCTCTCTCTCTCTCTCTCTCTCTAGTTATCTATCTCAGATTATTGCTGAATAGATACAAAGATGTAGAAAAAGCATAATTATAATTATAACTTGTACAAAAAACTGCACATCATCGTGGTCGTCGTCGTCATGATACCATTGAGCAAACTGTGGTACTCTTGTGTTGGTTTGAAAATGTGTTCGTAGGTAAAAAGGGTTCCCAAATAATCTGATGTGATCCTCATCATCATCATCATCGTCAGCAGCATCATCACAATTATTATTATAGTCAGGAGATCAGTTTGGTGGTCGTTGCACGTATTTAAAAGGTATTTTGTTCTAAACTCACGAATCCTTCAAAGGCCCTCCTTTTGCTGTATAGCAGGTTGTAGTAGGCGCTGTTGTAATTCAGATTTTGCAATGCAAACTTTTCCACTTTTGCTCCTCAGTCGAAACATCCTTCTTATCAACCACCTCATCATCATCATCATCATCATCGTCCTCGTCCTCCTCATCACTCATTATGATCTGTCGATGAGACTTTTTGCATTGTTGATGAAGACGAAGACGACGACGATGATGATGATGGTCTCGATGATACTGTCTGTGGACCGCTGTGTGGCTGATAAAATATGTGGGGCTTGTGAAGTTCGTGTATGGCAATGCGACCGGAAGCTAAAAAAGAAAGAAAAAGGAAAAATGTAAAGTGTTCCCTCTCAGCAGGGATTTTTCGTCAGAGAATATCATCATATACCGGTTATTTGAGTGCGTGTGTATTTGTGCGCACTGCGCAGGTCTCTCTTGTATTGTTATGTAGTTCATTATTGTTATTATTATTATTATTATTATTACCATCTTCAATATAGCCATCCGACATTATTATCACACACATAACGTCCACTCCACACACACACACACACACACAAACACAGGTACGTCAAGTGTGTTATTGAGTGTAATGGCATTTTCACATGTTTTACACTTATAATAAGCGTGGTGATAGTACATATATATATAATGTTACCTCCATTGTAGCAGCTAATCACAAATCTTTTGACTTAAAAGGAGGAAGGAGGCCCTACAAGTCACATGTGGATTGAAAACAGATGAGCCTCCTTCGCCTTTTTTCTTCTCATTCTTCTTTTTTTTGCTATATGGGGTTGAATAATAATACAAAGATAAATATACCCAAAAAACGAAAGAATGAGGGAGGATGACGAGAAGAGAGAGAAAAACAAGAAGATGAAGAATGGAATATCGTTTTCTTTTCTTCTTTTGCTTCATCTTCTTGTTGACTAGCCGAGGAGAGAGAGAGAGAGAGAGAGAGTAGTAATATTGACTATTACCATTATGGAAAAATATAAAAGAAAGAAAATAGTAATGTGTAGAATATATCTCTGTATAGTAGGAGAAGGAACGTCGTTTTTTTTGGCAGGAAAGATTTGTAATCAAGTTACTGACTGAAAGATAGAGTGAGAGGACTGGTGTGAGGTCTCCCTGTGTGTTTGGTCGTCAACGACCAAAAAGTCCAGTATATTTTGAAAAAAAATGTTACATTATTATTGAGCCGACACAAGCCCTTTCTGCCACCTTCGCAACTATTGAGAAATACAAATGTTTGGTCAAATGCCTCTCTCTCTCTCTCTGCCGTCTCTTTGGAAGATGCGGGAAAAATGGATGGATATATGTATATGTGTGTAGTAACTTTACACACAACAAGACGAAATTGACTTCTTTTCAAAAAAGGACTCGTTGCTCCTTCTTTTAAGAGATGGAGAGAGAGAGAGAGAGAAAGGCGAAAAAGATGAAGTTAAAGTTTTCCATCTGTAATTTGTAACCAAGAGCCGCTAAACGTTTTCTTCTTGTCAGAGAGCCCCTTTTGTTTACTGGAGAGACATTGGGAAGAAGAGAGAGAGAGAGAGAGACATTAGTTTTTTAAACAAAATTTTTACATTTTTCTATTTCTCCAACTCCCTCCATGGTCGTTATTCGGCACACAAATGTACAATTGAAAAAATATTACTATGGAATGATGGAATGTAGTTGGCAGGAGTAGTAGTAGTATCCTGGTCATATATACTTTTATTATATTAACCGTCTAGTCAAAAGATTAGGTTTTGCGTGCTCCCTCTCACTACATTTCTTCACCTTGTAATTCACACAAAACAGGCAGCAGCCAACAAGTGAGGAAGGAGTGCATGCTGAAAACATATGCAATAATAATAATAATAATAATAATAACATTATTATTATTATTATAGATACTCAGGTATACATTTTGTCTTTCTCTTTTCATCTCTCTATTGTTCTTTGCCCTGTTCGTTGACTGGAAAGAAAAG